>MDKJ01227272.1:0-13894 GCA_005239525.1 Nicotiana knightiana
GAGACTTCTATTCCAACCGGGAAACACTTAAACTCGTCAAAACTCGGAATTAGCCGGAACAGGAGCCTGGCGTTTGGCGTTTCAGCTCTAACGCCTGGCTAACACCAGGCAGGGTCAGGCGTTTGGGCTCTGGCGCCCGGCTATAGCCCGGTACACTTTTCCTCGCCTCTTGAGCGTATTTTCGATGTATTTACATCCATTTAGCTCGGTTTCCATCTCCAATTCACTTACACATGAAATAGACTCTATTATTCACATAAAAAGTGTATTTTTATCGTTAACGCACATAAAATGTAGGGCATATAACATATTAAACCATGAATTCTAGTCTCGCATCAGAGACACTGAGATTGAGTAATCCGAGAGTGTGAGTACATGAGTTTATCACTGAGGTACATGGCATTGACATGCACATATGACATACAGGCATAAAGATGCATTTATTCCCCATGTTGTAAGGTATCACATCATTCATGACTTCTCATACATATTGACATATGAGCATAGTGATATATGTTACACTGGCTACCTGGAAAGAAAAATGGAACATCTTATTTATTGTTGAAAGGATTTTTGGGAAAAATTACTGTTTTTCAAATTTACTCATATTTTTGATGATTTCAGTAAATGATTTAGATTTTTACTGATATACTTCAAAAGCGGATCTATTTTTCGGGAAACTATGAATAGGTTGAGAATTTCATCTTTGAATTACTTCTTTTATTACTTGCTTTACATTATTATGAACTGTTGTTGGATATTGGTGTTGGACCTGACCTTTGTTCTAGCTCGTCACTACTTTCAACCTAAGGTTAAGTTTGTTACTTATTGAGTACATGGGATCGGTTATACTCATACTATACTTTTGCACATTGCATGCGGATGTTGGCTGGGGACGTTATTGAGATTGACGAGAGCTGGATTTGAAGATATGCTTGTGTTCCGGTTGTAGCTGCCTCTTGTTCATGGTAGCCTTAGTATATGTAAATCTGTTTATTTACTTTTCTAACAGATGATGTATTTAATTCATACGAGCTTTGTAAACTCTAGTATTAGAAGCTCATGATTTGTACTACCAATCCTTGAGGAATGTATCAAATTCAGATATTTCATTATTTAATTGATTTATCAATTATTTATTGTAATCGGTTAGTGGCTAAATTAGCTTACCTAGCAGGTTGGGTTAGGTGTCATCCGCGGATTTTGGATTGTGACACCTATGTACACCCCTACTTGTGATTTATAAACTTTTGCCCTTCACTACAAAGTTAGTGGATGAAGGAAGTGATAGACATGTTCAGTAAGTAGGAGAAATTTAAAAGCACAATGTATAGGAAAGATTAGTAGTGGATGAAGAGTTCTTGGTTGATACAAAAAACAGGATATTCATTTATTTATAAAAGTACTGAGCAGCCAATTACACAAGACTACATACTTACTGAAAAATTAAGACCACAGACACACTCTCAGAACATTAATTAAGCATATGCATCAGGGTTCTGCAGGAGATAGGTTTCCACTGCTTTGTACATTCCTAAGACTTTTTCCTTGCCTGCTTTTATGTCATCTTCCTTGAGCTTGAAATCGCCCTCTGTATAGTATGTGCTTGTCACCTTAGAGATGGAGCCACCATCTGCTGACTGATCAAACTTCACCTCGTAAGTTATTTTTTCGAGTTTATCAACCAAGGCATCACCTTCAATCAAAGTGTATTTGTAAACAAATTTCTCTTCATTAAGCTCATCAATCCTATACTTAATGCACTTAAAATTGCCACCTGCAGTAAAACATGTCGCACTTAGAAAATACTATCATCTTTCATAAAATTTGAAAAGAAATAAGTAGGATGATGTTACCTTCAGGAAAGTTGATTTGCTTAATACTTCCAGCACCTCCATTACCCTGAACAAATTCAATACTTTTAATAGCTTGTGGCATTAGCTTTGGCATCAAATTGTGAGAATCAATAATGGAGGCTTTAAAGATTCTTGATGGAGGAACAGGAGAAGTGTACTCATCAGTGAAGGAAGTGATAGCCATGTTCAGCTTGTAGAAGAAATTTAAATCAACAATGTATTGGAAAGATTAGTAGTGGATGTTTGATACAAAAAGCTGGGAATATCATAGGTATTTATAGGTAGAGGACCATGATTTTATTATTCTTGAGATAGATATAACTAATGGAAGAGAAATATTCTATTTCTTGTCGACAACGTAAAAAACAAACCAGTGCAATAGTTTCCACAGTTCATAAAATTGCTTCTTTTAAAATATCTCATGCACAGATGCATTTATACTTTAATTTGGCCTTGCATCTCTGGAGTTATCTTAGTAAAGCTTTCATTTGGATAATAGTATAAGGTATTAATCTATTCCAATGTTGTTTGAGACTGTATAATACCTAGGAATATAGCTATCGTCCTATTATATTGCAGCAGTATCTTGGTAATTGAAGAACTAGTCATGAGAAACAGCACTTCATTTCAGATGGCGGATCTTATATCTGTATATAATTTACCGGTTCATCCGAACGCAGTAGCTTTGGATCGGACCTTATATGTGTTCAAAAATCTACAAAGTAAGTACCAATAATAGATTTGAAAACCCTCAAATCAGATGAGTTGTGGTAGAGTAGCAAACTCGAATCCATCTATTTTCATAACTTGGATATTGTTTCACTAAAAATCTTATTTTTAGAAGAACTCGGGTTACTGATAATCAAGGAATTCTTTACTTTCTCAACAAATTGCTTTAAATAAATAAAATTGACAAAAAGATATTGAAATGATTGATTGAAAGCAAAAGAAAGTAATTGTTTTCCATAAATCAGAACATGTCTTTACAAGTGAAATTTTCTTTCCTTATATAGGGGTTTACAAATATAACGTTTCTTTCCCTTTATGACTGAATCATTATGAGCTTTAATGAAATTAATGAGCCGTTATAATTGATAATTGTAATTGTTCATGAAGATTCTGTAACGATTCTGATTCTCCTTCCTCATTAATTGGAGGTTCGTGAATCTTCCCTTTTAACTGTCTTGATTCATTCTGCCTGTGTACCTTCATTGAACAATTTAGGCTCGAGCATATGTGTCATTTCATCTCGTGAGTGATTTGCTCGTACCTCTTGTAACTCGTACATATTTTAATTGTAACACTCCAGTTGTCACCTTCTTAGTGATCCATGTATCATGTCATGTCAGCCACATATAATTCTACGTGTATTATTTATCTTCTACCAATACAGATAGTCCTCCCACTTGCCGAATATTCTGCAATTGAATATTTGGGAAGTGGTACGTATTTATGGGGGGAATTTTTTTCCGCCGTTTCCCAAGCATCATTGTGTTTTCTTCAGAACCAACGCGTCGTATGTCACTTCCATTTAATGCATGTGCCACGTGGCCGTCGATGATTGGATCTGTGACTCCTCAGTGCTTTTTAGGGCTTTCCTACGGCTGCGTCAGTCATGAAGTGACTGTTTAATTATGACGATTCATCATGACTTACTTTATATGACGGTCGCTTCTTCTTATAAATACTTCTTGTGCCTTCAATTTCACAAAAGCTTCATCCTACAGTGTTCTTCTTCTTCACTCGTTCTTATTCTTCAGCACATATTGCTTCATTAGTTCTTTGTACGATCATGTCTTCATCAAATCCCAATCCTCGTAAAGTGGTTATTGTCGATGAACTTCCCCCTTCATCTACTTCCGTTAGGAGTAGAAGAGGTGGTAGATTACATAGTTTAGGATCTTTGTCTATTCGTGGTTCTACTTCTCAAACCAACATTGTTACTCCTTCTTCTTCTAGGACTAGGGCTTCTTCAACCCATAGATCTTCTGCCAGAAATAGGGAATCACGCAAACCCATTCGTGAACCTACGGTTGATGAAATTGTTCCTCAAGAATTTTCTTTCTCCTCTGATTGTGAATCGATTAGGAACCAAGTTATTTCTATGGCTTCCCATGATCGTGCCGATGTTTATCCTTCCCAGATTACTAACGGCTTGATTTCTCTTGTTCGAAGAGAATGCTACTGGAAATCTGATTTTCCAGTTTTAGTTCCTGGTTCAAACTAAAGGATAATTCAGGCTGGTTATTCTTTTGTTTACACATATCCTTTTACCTTAGGTTTCAGACCACCTATTGACCCAGCGATCATAGAATTTTGTCGTTTCTTTAATGTTTTCTTAGGACAGATTGGTCCTATCGTCTTGAGATTTTTTTATGTCTACAATAACTATCCAATTTGGCTTACTTATCCTTCACCTTTCAACACTTGATTTATCTTTACTCCCCGAAGTTATGTCGTTCAGGAGTTTTTACTCTCGTAGACAGAAGCAAAATGGTTTTGGTTAGCCCTGAGGATGACAGAGATCGTGGCTGGTACGCCCGTTTCATTGATGCTCCCACTAGTGGTTTGGTGGGTGAGGAAAATATGCCCTTTCCAGAAAAGTGAAATTTTGCACGTAAGTTTTGTTTTAATATCTCTCTTCTTCTTTTATGAGAGAAGAAAAAACTTATAATCTCGTGGCTGTTTTTTTCTTTTTAGCAACCATGGAAGATTTTGAGAAAATAACAAAATTTCGTGCTTGGGTAGAGAAATTATTGTCGGTTGCTCCTATGGAAGGAAGGTCTTGGAAATACCTTTCTCATAGGTTTGGATGGAAAGTCAAGACTCACGGTATCCTTCTCTTTAATTTTCCTCCTTTCCTTTGTATTTATTTGGAGGTTACTAACTTTTTCCCTTCTGCTATAGGGTTTCCCATTCGAGGTGTCAGTCCCATATCTATTACTTCATCAAGACTCTCTTTGTCCCTTGCTCAAGAGATGATTTTAAGTTCTTCATCAAAGAGAAAAGCAGACGGAGCCCGTGGCTCTGAGGGTGAAGAGGAACAAGAAGAGGGTTCCTTAGTGCGCAGGCCTCGGGCTAGGAGGAGCGTTATTTCGGATGATGAATCCACCCCTCCTCCAAGTTCAGTTCCTTTGAATGAGCTGGAAACCGCTACTTTAGTGAGTTATGATGAAGAGATGAATGTTTCCCCTCGTGACTTTACCAATCAACTATTTTCCCGTGGTTTTGATAGTGATTTTGGTCATGTTTTCGAAGAAGTACCCCTTGCCTCTTTTCCAGTGTCAGTTCCTATTGGTTCTCAAATTTTCGCTCCTATTGTTGCTGCTACTATTCCTCCCGTGGTTGTTTTCACTTCCTCAACTGTCCCGATTGCTACCACTTCTCATGTTGAAGCTGGTACTTCCAGTAGCAATAGGATGATGAAAAAGGTTACCATAGAAGTCCCCGAGGATGGTATCTGTTGAAAAAATTTGGTCAAGCCGACGTACGGTTGAAACCTCTACTTGGCCCAGTTGAGAAGTCGAAGTTGGAAAGCCACAGTTCCTTGACATGGATGAATGATATTGTTCATTCATCTTTGAAAGTACAAGTCTTATCTCTTTCCTTTATTTTCCTTGTGATTATTTACTTTTGTTTGATAATCTCTTTTTTTCTTTTCTTTTGTAGATTAATTTGATAGGCACGGAGCTTACGAAGACAATTGTCCACACTGAGCAGCTAGTCAACGATTATCGTATAGAGGCGGACAACTGGAAGGAACAATAGGAGGGTCTTCAGTCGGAGAAAGAAGTTTTAGGTGAAGAGAAGTGTGATTTTGGAACATCAAGCAATAGTGATGGCAGCAGAATTGGAAATTGAAAAATCCTCCTCCAGTCAAGTTGGCAAAGACAAAGACATCCCTGAGTCTTCATTTGCAGAGCAACTTTCTAAAGCTACACAGGAGATTAGGGGTTTGAAAGAACTCCTTAATCAGAAGGAGACCTGTGCCGGGGAGTTTGTTCAAACACTCACTCAGGCCCAAGAAGACCTCTATGCCTCTTCTGATAAGGTCCAGTTCTTAGAGAGATCCCTCTCCCCTTTGAAGGATTCTTATGATTCTTCTTTGATTGAAAGAGAAAAGTTGAAGGTTGAAATATAGCAATGGGAGAAGGACTACGAGGCCCTCGAAGATAAATCAACACTTGATATAAGCTGGGCTTTTCTGAACACCCGCCTCGAGACTTTGATGCAGACTAGCCAGGAAGGCTTTGACTTGAATGTTGAGATTGCAAAGGCTAAGGAAACTATTGAAAAAACTCAGCAAAGTCAGAACTTTTCCTCACTTGAGGTCGGTGTTCCCGAAGGTGATGAACTTACTCCTAGTGAAGTTGGTGTTCAAGCCTCTTCTGCTCAAGTCGAATCTTCTTCCGATGCTGATGATGCCATATTGGATTCTGCCTCTCCCGCTCCTGATAGTGCTATTTTGGATTCTGCCCCATAGTGTTCTTTCAAAACTTAGTTTTTTTCTTGAACTTTTGATGGAAAGTTTGTTTTTTTTTTGAATGATTGGCTAGTTTTTACCCCTAGTCCGTTTGGGGGTTTGTTATCAAACAAATACGTTGGTTTTAACTAAGTTTATACTTATTTTTAGCCAGGTTTAATATATAATATTTCGTTTGATTTTTTATTTTACTCTTTGACTTGCATTTAAAAATGCTTTAATATTTCGTGATTTTGATATAGACACGAATTTTATAAAAGAGGGCTACCTTTTATAAGACACTAATGAAGAAGACATCTCAACTTCATATTGGTGTAACTATATGAAAGAAGTAGAAAAATTCATATTTCGAAGAAATTTCTTGAATAATTTGAGGAAGTTTTATATTTTGAACTTTCAAATTATATAACACTTTACATGTATTCAAGTAACATTTTGTACAATATCTACAACTCTTTCATAATTGTTTTTCTTATAACAAATTTCAAAAAATTCTAGGGTATATTTTGCAATCGATGACTAATCATTGCCGTTAACCTAAGTACTCACAGGATCTTGTAATTTACATCCGCGAATTTACACTTTATCAAAACTTATTACAAAGGTTTTTTAATCAGGCTTGTTTTTTGGCTCTTGATTAGCTCTTGACTTTTGATTTTTGGGTTGATCCAGGCTTGACTCAAATTCTGACTCTTTTAGTCTTCTTTGACTTTCAGCCTTCTTTTCCCTCTATAGTCCCCCAAGTGTTAGAGTTTTGAAGTATGAAATCTCGAGAACTTGATTATTCCTTCCATGTGGTCCATTTCTTGAAAAGGAAAATACATACGGGGCTCGGAGGTATATTTTTAGATGATGACTGCTTAACTCTTTTTATTTCCATCAGAAAGGTTGTAACCAGAACGGGAATAATTTTGTATCCCACGTGTCTTTCAGGTCTAAAATCATCATTTGGTATGGGCTAGCTTTTTGTCTATCATCTAAAATTATTAGTATAATTTAACATAACAAAATAAAATTGTATTTAAGTGATACCTGACCGTGGGTATTTCCTTTTCCTAGAAATAATATTTCTTCAAATGAACAGCATTCCAATTCGAAGGTAACACCTTGCAGTCCATGGTTTTCAACTCATATGCACATTTCTCAGCGGTACCTCGAACTTTATAAGGACCTTCCCAATTTGGGTTTAATTTTCCTGCTCCAGCTATTTTTGTTGATTGAAAAACCTTTTTAAGAACAAAGTCCCCAATCTTGAATTATTTGAGATAAGCCTCCCTGTCGCAGTATCGTTCAATGATTTGCTTATATGCTGCCATTCTTATTAGAGCTGTTTCTCTTCTTTGTTCGAGTAAATCCAAATTCGTTCTTATCTCTTCATCATTTGATTCTTCTGTTTCTTGTGTGAATCTCGTACTTGGCTCTCCTATTTCGACTGGGATTAAGGCGTCTGAACCATAAACAAGTGAAAATGCAGTTTCTCCCATGCCTGTCTTTGTTGTTGTTCGATAAGCTCATAATACTCCTGGTAACACCTCGGGCCAATTGCCTTTTGATTCCTCTAATATTTTCTTCAAATTATTAATAATAATCTTGTTTGTTGACTCAGCTTGTCCATTTTACACGGGATGATAAGGTAAGGAAGTTATTCGTTTGATTTGCCAACTTTGAAAAACTTCTGTGACTTTCAAGCCTATAAATTGCCGGGCCATTATCACATACGATTTCTTTCGGCACTCTGAATCGGCATATAACGTTCCGCCAAATAAAATCCATTACCTCCTTTTCTCGCACCTGTTTGAAAGCTCCTGCCTCTACTCATTTGGAAAAATAATCTGTTAATACTAACAAAAATCGTACCTTTCCTTTAGCTTATGGCAAAGAACCCACGATATCCATTCCCCACTTCATGAATGGCCACGGGGAAATAATTGTATGTAACAATTCTGTTGGGCGATGCATGTTATTTCCATATTGTTGGCATCTATCACACTTTGCTACAAAATTTTCTGCATCTTCCTCCATTTTAGGCCAGTAGTATCCTGCTCTAATTAGAGTTTTTACCAAAGATCTACTTCCTGCGTGATTTTCACAATGCCCTTCATGTACTTCTTTCATTACATATTTTGTTTGAGAGGGTCCAAGGCACCTTGCTAAAGGTCCCCCGAACATTTCGATACAGATTTCCTCGAATTAAGCAGTAACGAGCATCCTTTCGTCGAAGCGACTGAGACTCTTTTTTACCTTCAGGTATGGTTCCATACTGCAAAAAATTAACAAGCTCGTTTCTCCAATCCCAAGTCAGATTATTAAAACTTACCTCGTTTTTATCTTGGTCCAGTGCTGAATGAAATAAATGTATTACAATATCATTTTCTGCATTTGTTATTTCAGCAACTGATGCAAGATTAGCTAGTGCATCTGCTTCCGCATTTTCTTCCGTGGGTATTTTCACAATCTTCCATGATTGAAATTGCCTTATCAATTCTCGTGCCTTTTTCAAATATTGTTGCATGCGTGCCTCTCTAGTTATCTAAGTCCCATGCATCTGGTTGACTACCAGCTGAGAATCACTTTTAATTACGATTTGCTCTATAGAGAGTTCTCGTGCCAGTTCTAACCCTGCAATTACAGCTTCGTACTCTGCTTCATTGTTAGTAATGGGGTAACATGTAATTGTTTGTCTTAAACTTTCTCCAGAAGGTGAAATTAAAACAATACCTAAACCTGCTCCTTTAACATTCGAGGAGCCACCAATAAATAGAGTCCACGTACCTTGATTAGATCTGGTGAATATTTGTAGTTCCTTTTCTACTTCAGGAACTATTTTTGTGCTAAAATCTGCTAAAACTTGTGATTTTATTGCAGTTCTAGATTGGTACATCATATCATACTCATTGAGTTCTATTGCCCACTTGGTTAATCTACCTGACAATTCTTGTTTATGCAAAAAAAAATTTAGAGGATATGCAGTTATTACGAAAATAGGGTGTCATTGAAAGTAAGATCTCAACTTTCTAGATGCCATAACTAATGCTAAGGCAAGTTTTTCTAAATGAGGATATCTAGTCTCAGCATCCAACAAAGATTTACTGACATAATAAATTGGAGATTATTTACCATTGTTTTCTCGTACCAAAACTGCACTTACATTCATTTCTGAAACTGCAAGGTAAACAAACAGCCTCTCGCTATCTTTTGGTTTAGCCAGCAAAGGAGGATTTGACAAGTATGCCTTTAAATTTTTTAGGGCTTGTCAGCATTCTTCAGTCCACTCGAACTAATTTTGCTTTTTTAGCACTGAAAAGAATTTGAAACTTTTCTCTGAAGACTTTGAAATAAATCTTTCCAAAGTTGCTATCCTCTCTGTCAATCTTTGTACCTCTTTTTTGCTTGTGAGTATATCAGAAATTTCTTCAATAGCTTTGATTTGTGCAGGATTTACTTCAATACCTCTATTAGATACAAGAAAACCTAAAAACTTACCTGAAGCTACGCCGAAGGCACATTTTTCTGGGTTCAATTTCATATTATAGTCGCGGAGTATCTCGAAGGTATTTGAAAGATTTTAAAAATGACCTTCTGCTCGTGCAGATTTGACCAGCATATCATCGATATATACTTCTATAGTCTTTCCCAAGTGTTCTTGAAACATCTTTTCACCAACCTTTGATATGTGGCCCTAGAGTTTTTTAAACCAAAATGCATGACTTTGTAACAATAAGTCCCGTTGTCCGTACTAAATGAAGTATTTTCTTCATCTAAAGGATCCATTTTTATTTGATTATAACCTGAATATGCATCTAAAAAACTCAATAGCTCATGACCTGCGGTAGAATCAACCAATTGATCTATATGCGATAAAGGGAATGAATCTTTTGGGAAGCTTTATTTAGATCAGTATAATCTGCGCAAACTCACCATTTGCCGTTCTTTTTTGGAACTACCACAATATTAGCTAACCAATTAGGATATTTTACCTCTCGTATTGAACCAATTTTTAAGAGTTTTTGTACCTCATCCTGAATCACTTGTTTTTTGAATGAGCCATGTTCCCTCTTCTTTTGCTTGACAGGTACGTATGATGGATCTTCATTTAATTTATGAGTTATCACCTCTGAAGGTATACCTGTCATATCTGAATACGACCAAGCAAAACAATCTGCGTGAGCTTTGAAAAATTCAACTAACTTACCTCTTATTCATGGGCTCAGTTTTGCTCCAATATAAACTTTTCGATCTGGCCATTGTTTGAATAGCACAACAGCTTCGAGCTCTTCAATTTTTATTTTGATGTTTTCATTCTCTTCCGATTCTTGCATTACATCCGGTCTTGAATCCATATATGTTATACATTTTCAGATGAGATTTGATTTACCACGTCTTCCACAAAATTCTCATATGTATCAATGCTTTCTTTGTGTGATTGCACCACTGAATTGATATTCTTAGAAATTTGTTGATCTCCTCAAATTTGTTGAATTCCCCATTTTGAAGGAAACTTGATAACTTGATGTAACGTAGAAGGCACAACATCCATGTCATGAATCCATGGCCTCCCAAGAATCACATTATAAGCCATGTCCATGTCTATTACTTGAAATTTCATTTCTTTGATGACTCCTTCCGCGAATGTAGTTAACACTATCTCCCCCTTTGTAATAACGGTTGAATTATCGAATCCAGATAAAGAACGTGCTTTGAGTATCATCTTGTCACCAATTTGCATTTCGTTCACCACTCGCAATAAAATAATATTCACAGAGCTACCTGGATCAATCAAAACTCATTTTACATTAGTATCATGTATAAGTAAAGATATTACCAGTGCATCATTGTGAGGAATTATCAAGCCATCCGCATCTGCATCATCAAATGTTATACTATCTTCCTCCAAAACTTGACGAACCCGCTTCCCATGGGTTACTGTGAATTTCGCTGTCTTTTTTGTAGCTGTGTACGTTACACCGTTGACTTCTTCTCTCCCGCTTATCACGCTCACTATTCTCTTTGGAGATGGAGGTTTTGGATGTTCTTTTCTATTTTTCATGTAAGACTGTTTACCTTTCTCGCTGAACAGGTCTGTCAAGTATCCTTGCTTTTAAATGTTCTACCTCACCTTGTAACAGTCTGCAATATGATGTTTTATGGCCATGCTTGTTATGAAACTCGCACCAGAAATCTGGATTTCTTCTGCTTGGGTTTGATCTCATTTCTTTTGGCCACCGCACCTTATCTCCCATACTCCTTAGAACAGCTACCAACTCAGAAATACTAATATTGAAACTATAATCTCCAATCCTGGCATTCGTGTTGGTATCCTATCACGCACATCTCGTTCTTTTCTAAACCTAGATGATGATGATGAAACTGAATCTTTGTTCGTTAATCTATGGTCAGATCGTACATTCTCTGGCTTGGATTGTGCGTCTCGCCTTGAGGGTCCCATATAAGGCTCGTATCTATTTTTACTAGACATATTTTCAGGTTCTGACTACCTCGAACGTGTTCTCTCATCAACCCTTTACTGTGCAACAATGTCTTCTTCAATCCGCAACTTGGTACTATACCTGTTATATACATCGTTCCATGTTGTTGCAGGGAATTCTTGTAAGCTTTCTTTGAGTCTTCTCGTGGCTTCTGAACTTTTTTCGTTTAGATTACTTGAGAACGCCGTGGCTGCCCAATTATCAGGTACTCTTGGAAGCATCATTCTTTCACGTTGGAATCTATTTACAAATTCTCTGAGTAATTCCGTATCTCCTTGCTTCACTTTGAAGATATCTTCCATTCTTTTTTCAACTTTTTGAGCTCTAGAATGTGCTTTTATAAATAAATCTGCAAGCTCAGCAAAATTTTCAGGTAAAAGAGAATACCATGCTAATGCTCCTTTCATGAGTGTTTCTCCAAACTTTTTGACCAACACTTACTCAATTTATTGCTTGGTTAAATCATTTCCTTTTACTTCTGTTGTGGATGCGATCACACGGTCACGTGGATCGGTTGTTCCATTATATTTTGGGATGTCAGGCATTTTGAACTTCTTAGGAATGGGCAATGGATTCGCGCTTGGCTTCCAGGGTTGCTGCGAATATTTGTCGATATCCACTCCCTTAATCACAGGTGGTACGCCAAGTATTTGTTCGATGCAGTCGTTTTGTTCTTTCACCTGTTTCTGCAAAGTTAGTAGCAAATTTTGTAAATCAGAATTATTTGATGTACCTGGCCTTTCATCACGTGACTCATTGGGAGTTTCCCTGCTTCCTGAATTAGCAAGCCCTGAGCGTAGATTTTCCACAGTTGCAGTATTATTTGGGGGAGGAGTTGGTGGTACAGTTCGCAGTCTCCTCACGAAAGCTTGGAGAGCATTATTCACGTGTTCTGTGATCAATTGTTTCATAGCATCTTTCTCAACAATCTGCTCATCTCCATGGTGTTCATTCGTGTGAGTAGCAGATTTTTCAAGTGTTCCTTCTTGAGAAGTGCGTGGGGATTCCTGAGGTGAAGGAACTGGAGTTCCTCCTACCTGTTGGTTGTTGTCACTGACAGTTGACATGATTTGGTTGTTAGAAAGAAAGATTTGGAAAGTAAAAATATTATCAGATTCTCGGTAATGGAACCAATTGTTTAACCAAAAAGTAAGATTTTAAGTCAAAGCCTATTTTTAGAAGAACTCGGGTTACTGATAACCAAGGAATTCCTTAGTTTCTCAACAAATTGCTTTAAAGGAAATAAAATTGACAAAAAGATATTGAAAGGATTGATTGAAAGCAAAAGAAAGTAATTGTATTCCAATATAAATCAGAATGTGTCTTTACAAATGAAATTATCTTCCCTTATATAGAGGTTTACAAATATAACGTTTATTTCCCTTTATGGCTGAATCACTATGAGCTTTAATGGCATTGATGAGTCGTTATAATTGATAATCGTAACTATTCATGAAGATTCAGTAACAATTCTGATTCTCCTTCCTCATTAATTGGAGGTTCGTGAATCTTCCCTTTTTACTGTCTTGATTCATTCCCACTTGTGTCCCTTCATTGAACAATATAGGCTCGAGCATATGCGCCCTTTCATCTCGTGAGTGATTTGCTCGTACATCTTGTAACTCGTGCATCTTTTAATTGTAACACTCCAGTTGTGTGATAAACCAAAAGGATCATCCTGTATATTCTATCTAATTCTGTGTTTCCGAGATCGTGAAAACCTCATTCTATATCACCTCGATTTGCATGCGCCGCCCGGGCGTGTAGCCGGGAAGCCTTTATGATCCGGACCCATGATTTGACGGTCCCGTAGGGTCCGTAGTAAAATATGGGACTTGGGCGTATGCCCGGAATCGAATTCCGAGGTCCCAAGCCCGAGAAATGAATTTTTAAAGAAAATTATTTTCTGAAAAATATAAAGGTTTTTGAAAATGAAATTTGAGGTGAAACCTGTGATATCGGGCCCGTATTATGATTCTGAAGCCCGGTACAAGTTTGATATGATATATATGTGTTATCTGTGAAATTTGGTAAGAAACAGACTTAATTTGACGTGATTCGGACCTTAA
>MDKJ01146444.1:0-17233 GCA_005239525.1 Nicotiana knightiana
ACACGATCATACCACGAGGGATACCCCTACAATCTGTATGTGTTACAAGGCCAAATTTGAATAAAGTAGACGACCAACAAGGAGAGTACCACCACACCAATGAAGTATCCATAAACCAAAACACACTGCCTCTTTTGAAACTCATACCTTCTTCGAGCCATTTCTAAAAGTAATGCCATCTACCCGATCATCTAAGATCGTCCATGCCACCTAAGAATTAAGAACCTCCCTTTCAAATCGCATCGTGACCGAGAACCCACAATCTCAATACTACACCACACATCGCACCCATTATGCCACATGCCCCACACACCAGCCGAAAATATGCATCTCAAACTATGGTAGAGACCATCTAGAACTCTCAAAAATCCATTTGCACTTAACCAAACTGTCAGGACTGAATCCCTCTAACTAAACTAAGCTATACAGGTCGCAAAAACCCAACAACATTGCCACAAATCACACGTAGAACCTTACCACATCATAAGCACCCAAAGGACCGATCTTACCCTATTACATGCTGATCCAATCCACTACCAAGCTGTCCTATTTCTCTGAGTCCCTTATGAATTACCTTCCTATTGATTCTTTCTCCCTTCCATAGTACCAAAATCCTCAACCATAAATCACCACGCGAGACCCTAACACAGAACCACATCGCTCTAAGGCTCATAAACCGCTGAATATCTCTCAAGTTCCCCAAAGTACCACATCTCAAATACTTACTCTAAAGAGACTTTCGATGAATTCGAACTATCCTTCCCTTTCACGCTACCAGAATGTAGAATCCACAATGATATATAAACCCTGAATCCATCAGAACCATTCTCGAGAGTCAGCCACTCTACGCAATTCTCAATTAAACTGATCAAGCAAATCGAACGACCTGCACCCCATTACCACACCAACACCCAAGGGAGTAACCCACACCCCTAGGCAACCAAGAAAATTCCTACTTTAGCACACTACTTCCTTTACAAATAAAAACTCAATCATGCAATAAGACTCATATCCTCGTAGAGTAATACAACCTGTATCAAGAAATTTCCATTACATGAGTCATTCTCAAACTCCACCTTCGCAGGTCATAACTGATCCACCAGTATACCCCAAACTGAAACCAATACAACACATAATCGGGCAACCAACTAATCATTAGCAAACTCTCCCACTTGGCTCAAAGCCATAGATAAAAACAAACATTAACTCACAATGCCCATACGCTATCACTGCCACAATACCGCATTGGGATTCAACTAAATCTTTCATAAGCTCATATATAACTCAAACCATTAAACATCCCAAATCATCTCCAACCTCGCATTCACCATTGCAATAGCCGTGCCAACTCCCACAAGTGATCTTTACTCAAATTGTAACATATATCAATTACTAGTAAAAGAGACCTTGATACAAAACAACGTAAGGATCACACAACCTTAGGACACACCGCGGGAAATAGCCCCGCCTGCTTAGCCTCAAACTGATCTCTCTCTATACCCTTCCGAAGCGCATAGCTCTTACGCAATCACTTTATCCTTCTGCATCTAAACACAAACAACGCCTACCCTCGAGGCATCACAATATGCGGTATAAGAACCTGAAGCTGATGACATTACTAACACTTGAGCGGTGGTCAAAGAAATCTTGAGCTTCTAGAAGCTCTCCCCACACTCGTCTGACCACCTGAATACCCTCATTGGACGCCACGTGCCCCAAGAATGCTACTGAACTGAGCCAAAAATTCACACTCGGAGAACTTTGCATAGAGCTTCTCCTCCCTGAATCCTTATAATGCCGTCCTCAAATACTAAGTATGCTACCCCTAGCTACGTATATACGCCAGGATGCCATTAATAAATACAATAGCAAATGAGTGCTAATACGGCTTGAATACACCGTTAATCAAATACATGAGCGCTAATCGGGCAATGATCAGCCCAAAAGACATCACCAGCAACTCATAACACAACAGAAGGATCCGCTTCACTCCACAACTAAACAACATAAGAGGTCTTCCCATACACTTACGACTAGAGGCCATATGCCAACTCCAGACAGAAGTCAAACACTCAATAGTTCTTGCTACATATCTAGCCCATCCTTTTTGTCACAATAAAGCAGAACACATCTCACCCTCAAATCACGCTCACCACATAGTCATCTAGTCACAAAGTCCTGTAAATAAGGACACCAACGAACATATAAGTCCCTAAATACATGTACTCACACCGAAATCTCAGCACTCAAGCCACAGACAGAATCCCGCCTCAAGTCCTCCAGACTGGCCCATTATCAAAATGCTAAAATCACATCTCGTCCATGGAATTCACAAGCCATCGACGCACAACTGATACCGAGCGCTCGCGGGCGCATTCGAATACATGAAAGGAATTTCAAGAGTTACGGTTTTGGCCGAAGAAATGGATTCGCACGACAAGAATTCAAGAATGTGTGATTTTTCCTAAGGGTTATGTAGCCTCTCGAACATAAGCACAGATGTCTCCGTACCGATCAGCAAGACTCTACTAAACCTGCATATGACTGGTGAGTCCTTTGTAACCTAGAGCTCTGATACCAACTGTCACGACCCCAACCTAACTGGCCGTGATGACACCTATCGTTGTACTAGGCTAGCCAAATTTACCAAAAATATCATAAGGTTCCCAATTAATACATAAATTATTCCATTTTTCATGATAATTTCAAATTTTAAGCATTTCAAACAAAAAAAAAATGATTATAATGTCTAAACACAGCCCCAACATCTGGAGTCAACCGTCATGAGAATCTAAGAAGTGATACACTCTAATATAAATTCACTACTACAATAAGTCTGGGAAGTAAAGTAAAATGACAGAGTAGGAAGGAGAAAAAGTAGGCTACGGACGGCGAGCAGCTACCTCACAATCTCTGAGCAATGCTCCAAATGGGGTGGCTCAACTATCGCTCCTCCTCGGTACCTGAATCTGCACACAAGGTGCAGGAAGTAACGTGAGTACGCCAACTTAGTAAGTAACCAAAGCAACTAAAAACTTGAGTGCAGTGAGGAGCATTTAAAAGTGATAGTTTTATAAAGAAACATGTGCTAGTGAAAAAAAATAGAGTAATCAAAAGACTACATTTACCAAATACTTTACAAACTCCAGTTCCCCTTCTAAACTTTCATAAAACATTAACTCAACGTTTATTAAAGATACTCAGTGTAAACTGAGTGAGAAACAATGATCTCACACTTTATAGCCTCTCGGGCACAATATCACTCATACGTAAGGTCCCTCAATCACTCGTGAATCCTCTATCAGTACTCAATGCTCACACTCAGCACTCTCACTCAACAGGTACCATGTATCCACACAAACTGCTGTGGCGTAAAGCCCGATCCATATAAAATATGCTGCGGCGTGAAGCCCGATCTAAATAGTATATATATATATATATTTACATAATCAAATACATGAACGCTATTGGGGCAATGATCAGCCCAAAAGACATCACCAGGAACTCATAACACAACAGAAGGATCCGCTTCACTCCACAACTGAACAACATAAGAGGTCTTCCCATACACTAACGACTCGAGGCCATATGCCAACTCCAGACAGAAGTCAAACACTCAATAGTTCTTGCTACATATCTAGCCCATCCTTTTTGTCACAATAAAGCAATATGAACACATCTCACCCTCAAATCACGCTCACCACATAGTCATCTAGTCACAAAGTCCCGTCAATAAGGACACCAACAAACATATAAGTCCCTAAATACATGTACTCACACAACGAAATCTCAGCACTCAAGACACAGACAGAATCCCGCCTCAAGTCCTCCAGACTGGCCCATTATCAACATAATCACATCTCGTCCATGGAAGTCACAAGCCATCGACGCACAACTGATACCGAGCGCTCGCATGCGCATTCGAATACATGAAAGGAATTTCAAGAGTTACGCATTTGGCCGAAGAAATGGATTCGCACGACAAGAATTCAAGAATGTGTGATTTTTCCTAAGGGTTCTGTAGCCTCTAGAAGATAACACAGACGTCTCCGTACCGATCAGCAAGACTCTGTTAAACCTGCATATGGCCGGTGAGTCCTTTGTCACCTAGAGCTCTGATACCAACTGTCACGGCCCCAAACCTAACTGGTCGTGATGACACCTATCGTGGTACTAGGCTAGCCAAATTTACTAAAAATATCATAAGGTTCCCAATTAATACATAAATTATCCCATTTTTCATGATAATTTCAAATTTTAAGCATTTCAAAAAAAAAAATGATTATAATGTCTAAACACAGCCCCAACATCTGGAGTCAACCGTCATGAGAATCAAAGAAGTGATACACTCTAATATAAATTCACTACTACAATAAGTCTGGGAAGTAAAGTAAAATGACAGAGTAGGAAGGAGAAAAAGTAGGCTACGGACGGCGAGCAGCTACCTCACAATCTCTGAGCAATGCTCCAAATGGGGTGGCTCAACTATCGCTCCTCCCCGGTACCTGAATCTGCACACAAGGTGCAGGAAGTAACGTGAGTACGCCAACTTAGTAAGTAACCAAAGCAACTAAAAACTTGAGTGCAGTGAGGAGCATTTAAAAGTGATAGTTTTATAAAGAAACATGTGCTAGTGAAAAAAAATAGAGTAATCAAAAGACTACATTTACCAAATACTTTACAAACTCCAGTTCCCCTTCTAAACTTTCATAAAACATTAACTCAACGTTTATTAAAGATACTCAGTGTAAACTGAGTGAGAAACAATGATCTCACACTTTATAGCCTCTCGGGCACAATATCACTCATACGTAAGGTCCCTCAATCACTCGTGAATCCTCTATCAGTACTCAATGCTCACACTCAGCACTCTCACTCAACAGGTACCATGTATCCACACAAACTGCTGTGGCGTAAAGCCCGATCCATATAAAATATGCTGCGGCGTGAAGCCCGATCTAAATAGTATATATATATATATATTTACATAATCAAATACATGAACGCTATTGGGGCAATGATCAGCCCAAAAGACATCACCAGGAACTCATAACACAACAGAAGGATCCGCTTCACTCCACAACTGAACAACATAAGAGGTCTTCCCATACACTAACGACTCGAGGCCATATGCCAACTCCAGACAGAAGTCAAACACTCAATAGTTCTTGCTACATATCTAGCCCATCCTTTTTGTCACAATCAAGCAATATGAACACATCTCACCCTCAAATCACGCTCACCACATAGTCATCTAGTCACAAAGTCCCGTCAATAAGGACACCAACAAACATATAAGTCCCTAAATACATGTACTCACACAACGAAATCTCAGCACTCAAGACACAGACAGAATCCCGCCTCAAGTCCTCCAGACTGGCCCATTATCAACAAAATCACATCTCGTCCATGGAAGTCACAAGCCATCGACGCACAACTGATACCGAGCGCTCGCATGCGCATTCGAATACATGAAAGGAATTTCAAGAGTTACGCATTTGGCCGAAGAAATGGATTCGCACGACAAGAATTCAAGAATGTGTGATTTTTCCTAAGGGTTCTGTAGCCTCTAGAAGATAACACAGACGTCTCCGTACCGATCAGCAAGACTCTGTTAAACCTGCATATGGCCGGTGAGTCCTTTGTCACCTAGAGCTCTGATACCAACTGTCACGGCCCCAAACCTAACTGGTCGTGATGACACCTATCGTGGTACTAGGCTAGCCAAATTTACTAAAAATATCATAAGGTTCCCAATTAATACATAAATTATCCCATTTTTCATGATAATTTCAAATTTTAAGCATTTCAAAAAAAAAAATGATTATAATGTCTAAACACAGCCCCAACATCTGGAGTCAACCGTCATGAGAATCAAAGAAGTGATACACTCTAATATAAATTCACTACTACAATAAGTCTGGGAAGTAAAGTAAAATGACAGAGTAGGAAGGAGAAAAAGTAGGCTACGGACGGCGAGCAGCTACCTCACAATCTCTGAGCAATGCTCCAAATGGGGTGGCTCAACTATCGCTCCTCCCCGGTACCTGAATCTGCACACAAGGTGCAGGAAGTAACGTGAGTACGCCAACTTAGTAAGTAACCAAAGCAACTAAAAACTTGAGTGCAGTGAGGAGCATTTAAAAGTGATAGTTTTATAAAGAAACATGTGCTAGTGAAAAAAAATAGAGTAATCAAAAGACTACATTTACCAAATACTTTACAAACTCCAGTTCCCCTTCTAAACTTTCATAAAACATTAACTCAACGTTTATTAAAGATACTCAGTGTAAACTGAGTGAGAAACAATGATCTCACACTTTATAGCCTCTCGGGCACAATATCACTCATACGTAAGGTCCCTCAATCACTCGTGAATCCTCTATCAGTACTCAATGCTCACACTCAGCACTCTCACTCAACAGGTACCATGTATCCACACAAACTGCTGTGGCGTAAAGCCCGATCCATATAAAATATGCTGCGGCGTGAAGCCCGATCTAAATAGTATATATATATATATATTTACATAATCAAATACATGAACGCTATTGGGGCAATGATCAGCCCAAAAGACATCACCAGGAACTCATAACACAACAGAAGGATCCGCTTCACTCCACAACTGAACAACATAAGAGGTCTTCCCATACACTTACGACTCGAGGCCATATGCCAACTCCAGACAGAAGTCAAACACTCAATAGTTCTTGCTACATATCTAGCCCATCCTTTTTGTCACAATCAAGCAATATGAACACATCTCACCCTCAAATCACGCTCACCACATAGTCATCTAGTCACAAAGTCCCGTCAATAAGGACACCAACAAACATATAAGTCCCTAAATACATGTACTCACACAACGAAATCTCAGCACTCAAGACACAGACAGAATCCCGCCTCAAGTCCTCCAGACTGGCCCATTATCAACAAAATCACATCTCGTCCATGGAAGTCACAAGCCATCGACGCACAACTGATACCGAGCGCTCGCATGCGCATTCGAATACATGAAAGGAATTTCAAGAGTTACGCTTTTGGCCGAAGAAATGGATTCGCACGACAAGAATTCAAGAATGTGTGATTTTTCCTAAGGGTTATGTAGCCTCTCGAACATAAGCACAGATGTCTCCGTACCGATCAGCAAGACTCTACTAAACCTGCATATGACTGGTGAGTCCTTTGTAACCTAGAGCTCTGATACCAACTGTCACGACCCCAACCTAACTGGCCGTGATGACACCTATCGTTGTACTAGGCTAGCCAAATTTACCAAAAATATCATAAGGTTCCCAATTAATACATAAATTATTCCATTTTTCATGATAATTTCAAATTTTAAGCATTTCAAACAAAAAAAAAATGATTATAATGTCTAAACACAGCCCCAACATCTGGAGTCAACCGTCATGAGAATCTAAGAAGTGATACACTCTAATATAAATTCACTACTACAATAAGTCTGGGAAGTAAAGTAAAATGACAGAGTAGGAAGGAGAAAAAGTAGGCTACGGACGGCGAGCAGCTACCTCACAATCTCTGAGCAATGCTCCAAATGGGGTGGCTCAACTATCGCTCCTCCTCGGTACCTGAATCTGCACACAAGGTGCAGGAAGTAACGTGAGTACGCCAACTTAGTAAGTAACCAAAGCAACTAAAAACTTGAGTGCAGTGAGGAGCATTTAAAAGTGATAGTTTAATAAAGAAACATGTGTTAGTGAAAACAAATAGAGTAATCAAAAGACCACATTTACCAAATATTTTACAAACTCCAGTTCCCCTTCTAAACTTGCATAAAACATTAACTCAACGTTTATTAAAGAGACTCAGTGTAAAATGAGTGAGAAACAATGATCTCACACTTTATAGCCTCTCGGGCACAATATCACTCATACGTAAGGTCCCTCTATCAGTACTCAATGCTCACACTTAGCACTCTCACTCAACATGTACCATGTATCCACACAAACTGCTGTGGCGTAAAGCCCGATCCATATAAAATATGTTGCGGCGTGAAGCCCAATCTAAATAGTATATATATATATACATAATCAAATACATGAACGCTATTGGGGCAATGATCATCCCAAAAGACATCACCAGGAACTCATAACACAACAGAAGGATCCGCTTCACTCCACAACTGAACAACATAAGAGCTCTTCCCGTACACTTACGACTCGAGGCCATATGCCAACTCCAGACAGAAGTCAAACACTCAATAGTTCTTGCTACATATCTAGCCCATCCTTTTTGTCACAATCAAGCAATATGAACACATCTCACCCTCAAATCACGCTCACCACATAGTCATCTAGTCATAAAGTCCCGTCAATAAGGACACCAACGAACATATAAGTCCCTAAATACATGTACTCACACAACGAAATCTCAGCACTCAAGCCACAGACAGAATCCCGCCTCAAGTCCTCCAGACTAGCCCATTATCAACATGCTAAAATCACATCTCGTCCATGGAAGTCACAAGCCATCGACGCACAACTGATAACGAGCGCTCGCGGGCGCATTCGAATACATGAAAGGAATTTCAAGAGTTACGCTTTTGGCCGAAGAAACGGATTCGCACGACAAGAATTCAAGAATGTGTGATTTTTCCTAAGGGTTCTGTAGCCTCTCGAAGATAAGCACAGACGTCTCTGTACCGATCAACAAGACTCTACTAAACCTGCATATGACCGGTGAGTCCTTTGTCACCTAGAGCTCTGATACCAACTGTCACGACCCCAAACCTAACTGGCCATGATGGCACCTATCGTGGTACTAGGCTAGCCAAATTTACTAAAAATATCATAAGGTTCCCAATTAATGTAAATTATCCCATTTTTCATGATAATTTCCAATTTTAAGCATTTCAAACAAAAAAAATGATTATAATGTCTAAACACAGCCCCAACATCTGGAGTCAACCGTCATGAGAATCTAAGAAGTGATACACTCTAATATTAATTCACTACTACAACAAGTCTGGGAAGTAAAGTAAAATGACAGAGTAGGAAGGAGAAATAGTAGGCTACGAACGCCGAGCAGCTACCTCACAATCTCCGAGCAATGCTCCAAATGGGGTGGCTCAACTATCGCTCCTCCCCGGTACCTGAATCTGCACACAAGGTGCAGGAAGTAACGTGAGTACGCCAACTTAGTAAGTAACCAAAGCAACTAAAAACTTGAGTGCAGTGAGGAGCATTTAAAAGTGATAGTTTTATAAAGAAACATGTGCTAGTGAAAAAAAAATAGAGTAATCAAAAGGCTACATTTACCAAATACTTTACAAACTCCAGTTTCCCTTCTAAACTTGCATAAAACATTAACTCAACGTTTATTAAAGAGACTCAGTGTAGAATGAGTGAGAAACAATGATCTCACACTTTATAGCCTCTCGGGCACAATATCACTCATACGTAAGGTCCCTCAATCACTCGTGAATCCTCTATCAGTACTCAATGCTCACACTCAACACTCTCACTCAACAGGTACCATGTATCCACACAAATTGTTGTGGCGTAAAGCCCGATCCATATAAAATATGCTGCGGCGTGAAGCCCGATCTAATATATATATATATATATATATATATATGCTGCGGCGTGCAGCCCGATCCAAATAATAGTCGACTGCGCTCACTGGAGGTGTACGGACTCCTGGAGGGGCTCCTACATCACAAGCACTATATCGCTGCGGCAAGCAGCCCGATCCAAATAACATATGTATATGCTGAGCCGTGCAGTTTGATCCAAATAATATATGCTGCGACGTGCAACGCGATCTAGGTCATATATGTATATGTTGTCGCGTGCAGCCCCATCCATATAATAGCTATATATGCTGCGTCGTGCAGCCCGATCCATAACTATCCTCACAAACTCGGGTCTCGACTTCGCTTAGTCATCCTCTCAAGCCACTTGGGCAACTCATCTCAACATCACGGGACTCAGACCCAAATTCCTCACAGTATTCTAAATCTTTGTGATAATAATGAAATAACAACAAGTAATAAACATGACTGAGTTCACAAATTTTC
This sequence comes from Nicotiana knightiana, assembly GCA_005239525.1. NCBI lineage: Eukaryota > Viridiplantae > Streptophyta > Magnoliopsida > Solanales > Solanaceae > Nicotiana > Nicotiana knightiana. Next base: position 10,043 of record MDKJ01146444.1, read on the forward strand.
TATCAAAAATAGTGTGAGAATTGTGTTAAAATACCCTTGGGGGTCTAAACAGATTGGCACAAGGCCCCAAACATGACATACTTCCCATAATATAACATAAACCTACAAAATACAGGACATCTTATGATTTCAAATCAAATACGTGGCATAATAGTCGCCACAGGATGGACCAAGCCACTATCCCTAGCGGTGCACGCCAACACACTTGTCACCTAGCATGTGCATCACCTCATTTACCAATACAGAGTGAAATACCGGGGTTTCATACCCTCAGGTCTAGAGTTACAATCGTTACTTACCTCAAACCGGCCCGAAAACTACTCCGCGATGCTCTTGCCTCTCGAATAGGCTCCCAATGATCCGAGTCTACACGGCCCCTCAACTTACCCTACGCGATCGCGGAACAGCCGACACGATCGCGAAATACTGCCTTCACAATTCACGCGATCGCAGCCCTTCCCATGCGACCGCATAGCACAAATCCTTCCACTCCTCACCAGCTCACTCTTCTCTACACGAACGCAAACAAGGCCATGCGTTTGTGAAGGCCCAAGGCTCCCCTCTCACGCGATCACATCCTACATTCTGCGATCGCATAGAACAACTTACCCAGCACCCTCTGCTAAGCCTACGCGATCACAGGAATCCCTACGTGTATAGGAGAAAACCAGAACCAAAATACCAGAAAAATCTACCATCACTCAAGACTAAAAATTGATCCGTTAACCACCCGAAACTCACTCTAGTTCCTCAGGACCTAAACCAGTCATACCAACATATCTCATAACCTTATTCAAACTTATTCGAGCCTTCGAAACACCAAAAACAATGCAAAACATCAAATTCACCTCGGATTCAAGCCTATGAACTTTGAAACTTCTAAATTTTACCAAAGATGTCGAAACCATCCAAAACACTTCCAATTGACCTGAAAATTTGCACACATACCCAAATTGACACTACGAACCTGATTCAACTTCCGGATAGCTAATTTTCTTCACTACCGATCGGAAATCGCCAAAAACTTAATTTCGCCAATTCAAGCCTAATTCTACACCGGACATCAAAACCACATTCCAAACATACTCCTAAGTCCCAAATTACCTAACGAAGCCATCTGAGCCATAAAATCTACATTCCGAGGTTGTTTACCAATAAGTCAACTCCCAGTTGACTTTTCCAACTATTAATCCAATTTAAGAGAGTAAGTGTCTCATTTCTCTCCAAAAATCGCTCCGAACCCGAGCCAACCAATCTAATACAACTTAATCAAGTTGAACCACATATAATGAAGCAGAAACGGGGGGAAAAGAGGCTATTAGTCTCGGAACGACCGGCCGGGACGTTATAGTAGTCGAGGTAAGTGGCTTGCCTAACTCTGTGTTGGGGACTCCCCCTTAGGTTGTTTTGATACTATTTGTTGTATCGGAGCCGTGTACGTGAAGTCACATGTACGTGCACAGGACATTGTTTCTAAAATTCCATTTTTCCTTCCATGCCGTAAATCATTTCACTCTTATTTCACTGTTTAATTTGCTAATTGTGTAGTCTAGATTAGGAAGGAGCATGTCTACCTGTTTTACCCAAATTTCCTATTTGATACTATGTGCACCATGTTTATAGTCCTATCATGTGTCTTGCTTGTGACTTTTCTCCTGAACTGTTTAAATAAACCTTATCCGGTATTCATTCACATTGCATATTTAAATTGGGACTACAGACGTATTCTGGGAGCTTTCCACCTATACTGCATATTTAAATTGGGACTATGGTCGTATTCCGGGAGCTTTCCCCCTGTACTGCATAATCATTTGGAATTACGGGACGGTATCCCGGGAGTTTCCACTTTGTGTTATATATTATGTTGAGCCGAGGATTTTCTTACTGTAAACTTATATTGTTTTTCTTAAACTATTTACTGTAGATATTACCTATCTTTTGTACTGTTTTAAAATGACTTATTCAGAAATCCAGTAGAGCTTTAACCTGACCTCGTCACTACTTGACCAGGGCTAGGCTTGGCACTTACTGGGTACCAAGTGTGGTGTACTTATGCCCTTTTGCTGCACATATCTTTTCGTGTGCAGATCCAGGTACGAGCTATCAGCCTGGTGGTTAGTCGCTGCTGCTGATTCCAGGAGACTGCAAGGTATTTCTGCCGCGTCCGTAGAATCCTTCGAGTCTCCTTCTATTCTATCTTGTAGAGATGTTTTTATGTACTTTTCCAGTTTTTGTTAGAGCTACAGTAGTGTTAGACTGTCTGTGATATTACGGGTTTTGGGAAGTTATGTTTTGTGTGAGCCGAGAGGCCAGTACGTTACTTATGTCATTGCCCCTATTCGCCTTTATTGCTTGCGTGTTATTTTAATTTTCCCCTATTATAGTAGGCTTACCTAGTCGTAGAGACTAAATGCCGTCACGACACCTTCAGAGGGTAAACCGGGTTGTGACAAGTTGGTATCAGAGCGTCTAGGTTCATTGGAGTCTCAAGTCACAAGCCACAAGCCGGTTTATCAGGGTCTCGCGGACAGAGATGTCCGTATCTATCTTTGGGAGGTTATGTCACTGTTAAGAACAATCATATTTCTTTGATTTCATTGTCCTGCGAGTTATTGACATCAAAAATTCTAAAATTCTATTCTATTCTTTCCTACAGATGGTGATGACCCGTACTGGGAGGACCGATGACCAGGCACCCGAGCCCCCTGCCAGAGCCGCTAGAGGTCGTGGTCGGGGTTGAGTACGACCATGCGGTGCAGCCCGAGCACCGACGAGAGCTGCGACAGAGGAGCCTACAACAACTCCAGCTAGAGAGCCTGCACAGGAGGTCCCTATTGCTGCTCCAGCCTTACAGGAAAGTTTATCTCAGTTCATGAGCATGTTTAGCACTCTAGCTCAGGCTGGACTACTTTCGATAGCTCCTGCTACATCTCAGGCCGAGGGAGGAGCGCAGACTCCTGCAGCCCGCACTCCTGAGCAGAGGGGCCAGGTTAATCAGGCCCCGGAGTATATTCCTATCCCCCAGTGGCTCCGGTACAGCATGGGACCAGGGTAGCTGCTTCTGAGGTAGAGCAGCTCAGACTTGAGAGGTAAAAAAAGTACCACCCACCTATTTTCAACGGACTAGCTTCAGATGACGCTCTGGAATTTCTTGAGGAGTGTCATCGTATTCTCCGCACTATGGGCATTATGGAGACCAGTGGGGTTTCTTTCACCGCTTTCTAGCTGAGGGGAGCGACATATCAGTAGTGGTGGGCCTGTGAGCTGAGTAGTCCGACCGAGGCAACCTCACTCACTTGAGCTCAATTTTCAGAGATGTTTCTGCGAGAGTATGTCCCTCAGAGCCTCAGGGATAGTTGGCGGGTGGAGTTCGAGCAGTTGCGCTAGGGCACTATGACTGTGTCGGAGTATGCAATCCGTTTCAATGAGTTAGCTCGGCATTCACCAGCCTTGGTTGCCACAGTTAGAGAGCGGGTTCGCCGCTTCATTGAGGGACTCCACCCTCGTATTCGGACCAGTATGGCTAGAGAGTTGGAGATGGATATCACTTATCAGCAGGCAGTGAGTATTTTCAGGAGAGTAGAGGGCATGTTTGCCCGGGACCGAGAGGAGAGAGAGGCCAAGAGGTCTCAAGAGACTGGCCATTTTTCAGGAGCTCGTGCACCAGCAGCACGTTACAGAAGGGTCTTTGTTGGTCGCCCTGTTCATCCAGCCCTTCCAGCAGCCAGCGGTATTCCAGCTCCTCCTAGATCTCAGGAGTTCTATTATGCACCGCCAGTATCCAGCATGCCTCCGATTCGAGGTGCTATTTTCGGCCAGCTCTTATTCAGTCTCAGCCGCAGCGTCCTCCGAGGGGTTGTTTTGTGTGTTGTGACACTCATCACGTGATTAGAGATTGCCCCAGGGCCAGGAGGGGTGCACCTCCACAGTTTTATCAGCCTCCACGTGCTCCGCCGGGTCCTCCGGCTATTCTTCTAGCCCCAGCTACCACTCCACCTCCTCAGTCAGCTCGAGGTGGAGGTCGAGGAGGTAGAGGTCGCCCTAGATGGGGAGGCCAGCCCAGATACTATGTCCTTCCAGCCCGTTTCGAGGTTGTTGCTTCAGACTCAGTCATCATAGGTGTTGTTGCGGTCTGCCATAGGGAAGCATCAATATTATTTGATCCAGGCTCTACTTATTATATGTGTCCTCTTATTTTGCTCCACATTTGGGGATATCTCGGGATTCTTTGAGTCCCCTATTTATGTATCTACTCCTGTGGGAGACTCTCTAGTTGTGGATCGGGTATATCGGTCGATTTTGATTTCCCTTAGTGGTTTTGAGACCAGGGCTGATTTGTTATTACTCAGCATGGTAGATTTCGATGTTATCTTGGGCATGGACTAGTTGTCGCCCCATTATGCCATTCTTGATTGTCACGCTAAGACAGTGACGCTGGCTATGCCAGGCTTGTCGATATTAGAGTGGAGAGGTACCTTAGAGTATACTTTCCACAGGGTCATTTCATTTCTTAAGGCTCAGCGGATGGTTGAGAAGGGATGTGATGCGTATTTGGCCTATGTGAGAGATGTCACTGTTGATACCCCTCCAGTTGAGTCAGTCCCAGTAGTGAGGGACTTTCCTGATGTATTCCCAGCTGATCTTCCGGGTATGCCGCAGGATAGAGATATTAATTTCGGCATTGATTTGTTGCCGGGCTGAGCATTTCTATTCCTCCTTACTGTATGGCTCCTTCTTAGTTGAAGGAGTCGAAGGAGCAGTTAAAGAGTTGCTTGATAAGGATTTCATGAGGCCTAGTGTATCACCTTGGGGTGCTCCAGTGCTATTTGTGAAGAAAAATGATGGCGCTATGCGTATGTGTATTGATTATCGGCAGCTGAACAAGGTTACAATGAAGAACAGGCATCGTTTTCACTATATTGATGATTTATTTGACCAACTACAGGGTTCTAGAGTATTCTCCAAGATCGGCTTGCGATCTGGCATCAGCTGAAGATTCGGGAGTCGGACATCCCGAAGACTGCCTTCAGGACCAGATATGGTCACTACGAGTTTCTTGTCATGTCATTTGGGTTGAACAATGCCCCAGTAGCTTTTATGAATTTGATGCGTAGTGTGTTCCGTCCTTATGTTGATTCCTTCATCATTGTGTTTATTGACGACATTCTGGTGTATTCCCGATCACGGGAAGATCATGAGCAACACTTGAGAACCATGCTTCAGACTTTGAGGGAGAAGAGATTATATGCAAAATTCTCTAAGTGTGAGTTCTGGCTTGATTCAATGGCATTCTTGGGCCACAAGTGTCTTGGGATGGGATCAAAGTAGATCCGAAGAAGGTGGAGGCGGTGCAGATGTTACATCTCGCGTTTTCATACGTTAAAAGTTTCGACTTCAGTTAATCGACGTAGACTCGGGGATGAGATTATCTTGAGATTAATGTATTTACGCTATTTACAACAAGCGAGAAGTAAGTGTCATGAAGGACAGAGGGTACACGAATTAAAGAAAACGAGTTTCGTTGAAAGTGGTCAATTTGGAGTAAATACGGGTCAAGCGCCAATACCCGATAATTATGAACTATTACCATGCAAGGTACCATTCAAAAGGTTAGGTGGCTAACTAAGAAACACTTAGAATTTAATTGATGAAGATTCACTACAATCTTACAACTAAGAAACACTTAGAATTTAATAGATGATTCACTACAATCTTACTCCATTTTCATTTAGACAAATGAGCCAAAAAAAAAAAAAGAAGGTCCAAAATCTTAAAGCAAGGAACGCCCTTTCCTGGTTGGGATATCTCAAGAACAGAAGCCAAAGAAATTCAATCCAATGTTGCGATTTTAAATTACGACAATTCAACGAGAATTTGTTAGAATCGTAGCAACGTAAAATTTTGCGGTTCTAGAGAAATACGTGAGATCTTCTCCAAGAATATTATACGGAGTTTCCCTACTCCAGGCATATTAAGACTATCCACCTCTTTCTTTTGACATGATCCAAGTTATACAAAAGAAACGAAATTCATACAATCGGGTTATTGCCCGACGGAACTCACTTGTTCTATCCTTCACATATATGCAGTTTGGAAACAACTTCCTATACTCCTTATATATAAAAATAAATTTAGATTCATTTGTGAAATAAAGGTAATTTTTAATCCCAATGGTGAATAAAAGTTCATACCACAAATTTCTCTACATAAATTGTAGATTTTAGAGCCATTCCAGGTTGAATAACTTATACAACATGTCAATTTCACATTCACTTTGCACAATTTTTTTACCTTATTTATAGTTGGCCTAGACCGTCATCAGCTACGGAGATCCGCAGCTTCCTTGGTTTGACAGGGTACTACCGTTGCTTTGTAGAGGGGTTTTCATCTATTGCAGCACCTATGACCAGACTAACCTAGAAGGGTGCTCCGTTCAGGTGGGCCGAAGAGTATAAGGAGAGCTTTCAGAAGCTCAAGGCAACTTTGACTTCGGCCCCAATATTAGTGTTGCCTACAAGTTCGGGGTCCTACACTGTCTACTGTGATGCCTCAAGGATTGGCCTTGGAGAAGCATTGATGAAGGATGGTAGGGTGATTGCCTACGTGTCCAGACGGTTGAAGGTGAATGAGAAGAACTATCCGGTTCATTACCTCGAGTTAGCAGCTATTGTTCACGCCCTGAAGATCTCGTGTCATTATTTGTACGGTATTCCAAGTGAGATTTTTACGAATCACCGAAGTTTGCAGCACTTGTTCAGGAAAAAAGGACCTCAATTTGCGCCAGCGGAGATGGTTGGAGTTACTAAAGTACTATGACATCACTATATTATACCACCCGGGGAAGGCCAATGTGGTGGCCGACGCCTTGAGTCACCGGGTGGAGAGTTTGGGGAGTTTGGCATATCTTCCGGTGGTTGAGAGGCCCTTAGCCTTGGATGTTCAGTCCTTAGCCAGTCAGTTCGTGACATTGAATCATTCAGAGCCTTGCCGGGTTTTAGCTTGTGTGGTGGCTTGGTCTTCTCTTTATGACCGCATTCGAGAGCGCCAGTATGATGATCCCCACATTCTAGTTCTCCAGGATAGGTTTCGACGAGGTGACTCCAGGGATGTGACTATAGGAGATGACAGTGTGATGAGGATGCAGGGTCAGATCTGTGTGCCCAATATGGATGGGCTTCAGGAGTTGAGTCT
>ML378761.1:0-12797 GCA_005239525.1 Nicotiana knightiana
GAAATAAATTTTTAAAGAAAATTATTTTCTAAAAAATATAAAGGTTTTTGAAAATGAAATTTGTTGTGAAACCTGTGATATTGGGCCTGTATCATTGTTTCGGAGCCCGATACAGGTTTGATATGACTTATGTGTGTTATCTGTGAAATTTGGTATGAAACGGATTTAGTTTGACGTCATTCAAACCTTAAATCCAAAACTTAATGTTTATAGATGTTTTGAGGAATTTCATTGATTTTTAGTTTAACTCATCATTTTGGTGTTGTTTTATGTGGTGTGAAACCTCGTTTGCGAGTCCGTGCTAGGTTATATGAATTGTGTGTGTGGTTGGGGGGGTCTCGGGGGCCTCGGGTATATTTCGGATGCTCATCGGGTGATATTAGAACTTGGAAGAGCAGCTGAGCCGTTGCTGGTCTGGTGTCTCGCACCTGCGATGGACCTTCCGCAGGTGCGGACACGCAGGTGCGAATGGGGTTTGCGCATGTGCAGATGTAGTTCAGGTTGGCCATACTCGCAGGCACGGAAGAATATCCACATGTGCGGAGCCGCACCTGCAACCCTGACAACGCATGTGCGACCCCAGGCCTTTAAATGAGTTTCTGCACCCGCGATTATGTTTCCGCTGGTGCGGTACCACAGGTGCGATCCCAAGTTGCAGATGCGGAATCCCTGGGCTGGTTATACCAAAATTCGAGGGTTTGAAACTCATAACTCCAAATTCGATTGAGAGCACGGGATTTGGCGATTTTCAGTGGAATTTGAAGAGGAGAATCATAGGTAACTTTTTCTAACCTTAACCCCTTTGTATATCAATAATCTCTATCATTTTCCTCAATCTAATCAATGAAATTGGATGAAAAACCATGAAATTGGGGTGAAACTTCCCCAAGTAGAAATCTGAGGAATTAGGGAGATTTAGACGTAGGATTTTGTTGATTCTTTTTCGAGTGAGTTCATGAGCGAATGGGTGTTCGGGAAATATAATTTTTACCCGATTCCGAGACGTGGGCTCGGGGGACTTTTTGGGCGAATTTCCTAATTTCACGTATTAGGTTCGAACTTATTAGTTGTTTTGTTTCCTTGAAATGATATTTACACTATGCAATCGATTTGGCTAGATTTGGGCCACCCGGAGTTGGATACTCGTGGCAAAAGCGTGGTTTTTGAGTTGATTAGCGTAGTCAAGGTAAGTATCTTGCCTAACCTTGTGTGGGCGAACTACCCCTTAGGATTGAGTCTTCTTTGTTGATTGTAGTCCGCGTACGCGAGGTGACAAGTGCGTACTCGGACTTATTTGCAAATAGATTGCCCTTTATGGATTCTTGGTCCTTATGTTCCCCGTGTATGAATTGAAATTGTTATATCTGAATTCCTGATTTCTGGTTTCACCTCTTCCTGCTCAAATTAGAAGTACTTTCCTAGCATTCCTTGTTTCTTATCTGTTCTTAATTGACGTAAATGAAGACTTTGCCTTTCCTACCGTTAAACCATATCTTTCTTCATACACTACCTATGTGACTAAAAACTAGTATAATCTCGCCCTATAATTGTCTAACAAGTAATTGGAATATCTATACGTTGGTGTCAAGCATGACCGTGAGTCGTACATTATGAGTTAAATGATTTTCCCTTAAGTACTACTTAGGTTTAACATATGACCGCCCATGTTGATGGTAATTCTTTGATGCTGCCTATTTACTGAGCATTGTTCAAGTTGAGTTTATTCGGTGAAGCTAATTGTCTAAGTGAGATTGGTTATAGTTGNTTTATGCTATTTCTCTTTGTGCTTTGCATTCCTTTCAGTGGCTACTTCTTATGATTGAGTTTTTACCATCTTTATCATTTAAGTCTTTGTATTGAATGTCTCATCGCACTTTGCATTCGGCCTTGTTTGCTTTTGCGCCTGTTATGGCAAAATATGTTGTTTCTGTCGCATTCTGGTTGTTTTTCTTAGTGGATGCATTGCATATTTAAATTGGGACTATGGACCGAGATCCGAGAGCTTTCCCCATGTACTGCATTGCATATTTGAATTGGGACTATGGACCGAGCTCCGGGAGCTTTCCCCCTGTAGTGCATTGCATGTTTAAATTGTGACTACGGATAGAGACCCGGGAGCTTTCCCCATGTACTGCATTGGATATTTAACTTGGCACTACGGACTGAGATCCGGGAGCTTCCCCCTGTACTGCATCGCATATTTAAATTGGGACTACGGACGAGATTCTGGGAGATTTCCCCCTGTACTGCATTGCATGACAAATTCTGAGTTGCGGACTGAGTTTCGGTGGTATTATCACTGAGGAAATTTGGATCGATATATATATATATTGAAAAGTGTAACTGAAAATCAATAATCTATAGGAAAAGTTATGTCCGAAGGACGTCTATTTCGAAAGTATTTGTCTTGCAGAAAAATGATATTTGAAAGAGCCGTATTTGAGAAGTATATTTGAATACCATGTACTTTGAAGGGACTATGTTTTAAAGATCTCTCTCTTTATAAAAATATATAAATATACATTCAGAGAAAGTATGTTTCAAAGAAGAAATTTCTCTATTCCAAATTGATTATATCTTTAAATATTTTAAAATAAACTCATGATTTAAAGGTTTTCACTCGAAGGTTTGACAGCTTTATTGAGTTTATTGGCTAAGGCCTAACGTGAATAAATTGATGCAGTGTTGAGTTGCTAGTGTTTTTTTTTGGGTTGTGATTCCCGACATTTGGATTGCATTCTTTCCATTCTCTTTGCGTATTTCTATTATGCTGCCCGTTGATCATAATTATTGGATTTTCTTCCGTATTATTAGATCGTACCTTTAATTATATCAAAAAATCTTTAGATAGGTACTATGTTTCAGTCACTCGTACATTTATGCCTTTTTACTTATTAGACCAGTGGTGTCTTGACTAGTCCTCGTCACTGCTTCACCGAGGTTAGTCTTGATACTTACTGGGCACCGCTGTGGTGTGCTCATACTACACTTCTGCACATTTTTTGGTGTGCAGATCCAGTTAACTGTTGATTAGAAGCTGAGTGGAATGTTGCTAAGGAGACTCACGGTAACTTGTTGCTGCGTTCGCAGACTTCAGAGTCACTTTCCTGTTTATGTCAACTGTACTTATTATTTCTAGACAGTTGTATTTAGATTCGGTTGAAAGATGTCGTAGAGCTTATGACTTGTATTTACCGGGTTTTGGGAAAATTTTAATCTATGTCAAGATTTCTATATCGAGACTGTTATAATTCCTTTATTATTGTTGTTGTTCAGTGGAAATGTTAGGCTTACCTAGTCTCCAAGACTAGGTGCCATCACGATACCCAATGGAGGGAAATTTTGGTCGTGACAAGTTGGTATCAGAGCTCTAGGTTCATAGATGCTACGAGTCATAAGCGAGTTTGGTAGTGTCTTGCGGATCGGTACGGAGACGTCTGTACTTATCTTCGAGAGGCTACGGAACTATTAGGACAATTTCACTTCCTTTATTCCTATCGTGCGAGTTTATTGATCATGAAGTTTGAAATTATCATTCCATTCTCTCACCGATGGTGAAGAGACGAGCGGCGGTTCCTGATGATGTTACCCTGAAGGAAATTTCACAAGGGTTAGAGATAGAGGGAAACGAAGATCATGTGCCGCAGTTAAGATGCCTACCAGAGCAGCCATTGAGGAGTCGCCAGTAGTCCTAGTGGGGGGACAGGTACTAGAGGTGCCTGTTGCTACCCCGGACTTCAGAAGACCTGAGCGCAGTTTTTAGTACAATACATCGACTCAGGCAGGGTTGATTCTAGTGCACCAGTTGCTTCACAAATCAGGGGAGGAGTTCAGACTCCCACCGTCTACACTCCAGAGCAGTGAGATCATATTTACCAGGTTCCAGTTGTCTTGGCATCACGACACATGGTTTCAGTTCAGCCCGTTGTTAGGGCAGTAGCATCGGAGGATGAATACCTTGGACTTGAGAGGTACAGGAAGTACCACCCTTATATCTTTCAGTAGATTGGCGGCAGATGGTGCCCCGAGCTTACTAGGGGAGTGTCACTATATTCTTCGCATTTAGGGTGTTGTGGAGACGAGCGGGATTGCTTTTGTCACGTCTCAAGCTTAGAGTAGTCGGTTGATCAGTGGTGGGGGCATATGAGTTGGGGTAACCTGGCCGAGTTAGCTTCACTAGCATGGATTCAATTTTCAGAGATGTTTTGGAATATGTCGTTATATTCTGTGAGTTGGCCAGATATACACCTCGTTTGATTGCTTCAGTTAGGAGATGAGTCTATAGAGTCATTGAGAGATACATACATGATATTCAGTTCAGCGAGACTCGAGAGTAAGAGTATGATGCCTCATTTCAATAGGTAGTGGGGATCGCTCGCCGGTTAAGGAGCATGTTGTACCGGGAGCGAGAGGTCAGACGAGATCAGGAGAGAGAGTTTTGGGAGGAGAGAAGACCTCGTAGTCCGGAGTAATCTATTGTTCCTTATTATGGAACCAAGGTACATCATAGTAGAGAATTTTGGGTCAACCAGTTCAGTTCGCATGGGGGCTTTTCAGGTACTCATGGGTCTCAGAGGATCCGTATTGTATATTTTCCATAGCCACATCGGCAGAGAGATTATTTTCAGTGTGGAGATGTTAGCCACAGGGTGAGAGATTGTTCCAGGATTCAGGTATGAGTGTTATAGCAGGGTATTCAGGTAGGTAGAGGGCGCCCAAGAGGGGGAGGCCCGACCTGTAGATATGCTGCATATAGTAGGCTAGATGCCGTTGTGGCAAACATTATCACACATATGTCCTGATGTGCTAAAGTGGGTACCATTGTTTTTCCCTATACCTTTGTCGGTCGGACGAGTTTTTATGAGTAAGTTTTACGCTTGGCACTCTAATTTCGTGTTTGCTCCTGTTGGGAGATTTTATGAGCGGTAGCTGTGTCTATCATTGTTTTCTTCATCATTGATAGTGGTGAGACTAGAAGTGAGTCCCTATTGTTCTTCGTGGTAAGCTTTATGTGATTTTCCTGAGCATTTTGTTTACGAGTTGTGATTTGATACTCCATTGAGATGTGAGATTAACTACTGTTATGATTTTATCAGCTGAGTTGAGTTAATGGATAAATTTCTATTGGTATGATATATCTTCGGTATGTGATTCATAGTTGAGATTGAGGTCCTCGTGATATTTTTGATTCGATATATTTAGACCAGGCTGAGTACCGCGGTGGAATTTTATCAGGATGGAATCCTTGTGATTTGTTCATATGCTTTGCTTCTTCCTTGTTATATTGCTTTTGGTAAGTCAGTATTGATAGAGAGTTATGCCTATGGTCTTGTTTGATAGTTCCTTTATATGTTTCTATATTCATATTCAGTCATTTCGTTATGTGCTTCTTTAGTTTAGTTTGCGGGATGTATGCCCGGTGGTGTTAGTTGTGACTCGGTGATTCGGGTGTCTAATGATGAGGCATTTGTGTTTATTTCATCATTATCTGTATTATGGGATTTGGAAACAAATTTCTTCCATATGTGGGACTAATTGCCAATGTTGAGTTGATTTCGGGCAGTTATTGTGATCAAAAGTTCTATTGAGCCTATGTGTGATGTGCTATGTTGTGTGGTCGTGCCTTATGGGCGTTGACCTGAGTTGATGCAGCTAGTTGAGGCTAATGCCGGATATAGATTTAGAATTCGGTCTTTTGGAAATGAGTAGAAGGTGAGGAAGTGAGCTATGAGGCTTATTGATGGTGATGAGAAGGCTATATTGAAGTTGTGATGGCGTCATCAGTCTTATGTAGGTTGGGGTGACGTGGGATCACCCTCGGGTGTGTGTTATAAGTGTGCAAACAGTGATTGGATGAGTTCGAAGTGAATCTTGGCACGTTCGAGTACGAATGTTTGTTTAAGAGGGGGAGATTGTGATGACCAAAAAGGTCATCCCATATATTTCTAACTAATTCTGTGACTCGAGGTCGTGAAAACCTCCTTCTGTCTAACCTCGATTTGCATGCGCAGCCCGGGGATGTAGTCGGGAAGCCTTTATGTGAAAAACTGATAAAAATGATAATTTTGTATTAGAAATTTGAATAAAGTTATGTTCGCACAACAGTTTGGTAAACGGACCCGGACCAGTGATTTGACAGTCCCGGAGGGTCCGTAGGAAAATATGGGACTTGGGCGTATGCCCGGAATCGAATTCCCAGATCCCAAGTCTGAGAAATAAATTTTTAAAGAAAATTATTTTCTGAAAAATATAAAGCTTTTTGAAAGTGAAATTTGAGGTGAAACATGTGATATCGGGCCCGTATCATGGTTCCGGAGCCCGGTACAGGTTCGATATGACTTATGTATGTTATCTGTGATATTTGGTAAGAAACGGATTTAGTTTGACGTAATTCGGACCTTAAATGAAAAACTTAATATTTATAGAAGTCTTGAGGAATTTCATTGATTTTTAGTTTAACTCATCGTTTTAGTATTGTTTTATGTGGTTTGAAACCTCGAGCGAGTCTGTGCTAGGTTATATGACTTGTGTGTGTGGTTAGACGTGGTCCCGGGGGCCTCGGGTATATTTCGGATGCTCATCGGGTGATATTAGAACTTGGAAGAGCAGCTGAACTATTGCTGGTTCTGGTGTCTCGCACCTGTGATGGACCTTCCGTAGGTGCGGACACGCAGGTGGGAAGGGGGTGCGTTCAGGTGCGGATGTAGTTCATGCTGGCCAGACTAGCAGGCGCGGAAGAATATCCGCAGGTGCAGAGCCGCACCTGCGACCCAGCCACCGCAGGTGCGACCCCAGGCCTTTTAATGAGTTTCTGCACCCGCGATTATGTTTCCACAGGTGATGCACAGCAGGTGCGTCCCCAAGGTTGCAGGTGCGGAATCCCTGGGCTGGTTATACCAAAATCCGAGGGTTTGAAATTCATAACTCCAAAATCGATCGAGAGCTCGGGATTTGGCAATTTTCAGTGGAATTTGAAGAGGAGAATCATAGGTAACGTTTTTTAACCTTAATCCCTTTTTATATCAATAATCTCTATCATTTTCCTCAATATAATCAATGAAATTGGATAGAACCTTGAAATTGGGGTGAAACTTTCCCAAGTAGAAATCTGAGGATTTAGGGAGTTTAGACGTCGGATTTTGTTGATTCTTGTTCGAGTGAGTTCATGAGCGAATGGATGTTCGTGAAATATAATTTTTACCCGATTTCGGGACGTGGGCCCGGGGGACTTTTTGGGTGAATTTCCTAATTTCGCGTATTAGCTTCAAACTTATTAGTTGTTTTGTTTCCTTGAAATGATATTTACACTATGCAATCGATTTGGCTAGATTTGGGCCACCCGGAGTTGGATACTCTTGGCAAGAGCGTGGTTTTGAGTTGATTAGCGTAGTCAAGGTAAGTATATTGTCTAACCTTGTGTGGGGGAACTACCCTTTAGGATTGAGTCTTCTTTGTTGATTGTAGTCCGCGTACGCGAGGTGACGAGTGTGTACTCGGACTTATTTGAAAATAGATTGCCCTTTATGGATTTTTGGTCCTTATGTTCCCCGTGTATGAATTGAAATTGTTATATCTGAATTCCTGATTTCTAGTTTCACCTCTTCCTGCTCAAATTAGAAGTACTTGCCTAGCATTCCTTGTTTCTTATATGCTCTTAATTGACTTAAATGAAGACTTTGCCTTTCCTACCGTTATACCATATCTTTTTTCATTCACTGCCTATGTGACTAAAAACTAGTATAATCTCGCCCTATAATTGTCTAAAAAGTAATTGGAATATCTATACGTTGGTGTCAAGCATGCCCGTGAGTCGTACATTGTGATTTAAATGATTTTCCCTTAAGTACTACTTAGGTTTAGTTGATGACCGCCCATGTTGATTGTAATTCTTTGATGCTGCCTATTTTTACTTAGCATTGTTCAAGTTGAGTTTATTCGGTGCAGCTAATTGTCTAAGTGAGACTGGTTATAGTTGATTCCCTTGCCGGGATGATTTGGTTCCTTTTTTCCAATTTGAGTATATAGAACGTTGCTATATTTTCCTTGTTTTCCCCTCATTATGCTATTTCTCTTTGTGCTTGGCATCCCTTTCAGTGGCTATTTCTTATGAGTGAGTTTTTACCATCTTTGTGATTTAAGTCTTTGTATTGATTTGCTCGTCGCACTTCGCATTCGACCTTGTTTTCTTTTGCGCCTGTTATGGCAAAATATATTTTTTCTGTCGCATTCTGGTTCTTTTCTTCAGTGGCTGCATTGCATATTTAAATAGGGACTACGGACCGAGATCCGAAAGCTTTCCCCCTTTACTGCATTGCATATTTAAATTGGGACTACAGACCGAGATACGGGAGCTTTCCCCCTGTACCGCATTGCATATTTAAATTGGGACTACGGACAGAGATCCAGGAGCTTTCCCCCTGTAGTGCTTTGCATATTTAAATTGGGACTACAGACAGAGATCCGGGAGCTTTCCCCCTGTACTGCATCGCATGACAAATTCTGAGTTGCGGACTAAGTTCCGGTGGTATTATTATTGAGGAGATTTGGATCGGAAGATATATATCTATATATATATATATATATATATATATATATGGAAAAGTATAGCTGAAAAGCAATAATCTCCAGGAACAGTTATGTCTGAAGGACGTCTATTTCGAAAGTATATTTGAAAAGTATTTGTCTTGCAGAAAAATGATATTGAAAGAGCGGTATTTGGGAAAAGTATATTTGAATACCACGTACTTTGAAGGGACTGTGTTTTAAAGATCTCTCTCTTTATAAAAATATATAAATATACATTCAGGGAAAGTATGTTTCAAAGAAGAAATTTCCCTATTCCGAAATTATTATATCTTTAAAGCTTTTCTAATAAACTCACGATTTAAAGGTTTACACTCGAAGGTTTGACAACTTTATTGAGTTTATTGGCTAAGGCCTGACGTGAATAAATTGATGCAATGCTGAGTTGCTAGTGTTTTTTTTGGGTTGTGATTCCCGACATTTGGATTGCATTCTTTCCATTCTCTTTGCTTATTTCTATTATGCTGCCCGCTGATCGTAATTATTGGATTTTCATCCGTATTATTCGATCGTACTGTTAATTATATTGAAAAATCTTTAGATAGGTACTATGTTTCGGTCAGTCGTACATTTATGCCTTTTTACTTATTAGACCAGTGGTGTCTTGACTAGTCCTCGTCACTACCTCACCGAGGTTAGTCTTGATACTTACTGGGCACCGTTGTGATGTTCTTATACTACACTTCTGCACATTTTTTGGTGTACAGATCCAGGTAATTGTTGATTAGAAGCTGTGTGGATCGTTGCTGAGGAGAGTCAAAGTAACCTGCTGCTGCGTTCGCAGTCTTTGGAGTCACCTTCATGTTTATGTCAACTGTACTTATTATTTCTAGACAGTAATATGTATATTCGGTTGAAAGATGTCGCAGATCTTATGACTTGTATTTACCGGGTTTTGGAAAAAATTTAAACTGTTTCAAGATTTCTATATCAAGACTGCTATAATTCCTTTATTATTGTTGTTGTTCAGTGGAAATGTTAGGCTTACCTAGCCCCTAAGACTAGGTGCCATCACGATACCCAACGGAAGAAAATTTGGGTCGTGACAATATCTTTGAGTCTAGTTTCCAACACACCAAACCGTTTGTCATTTGGAGGTGTATACCGAAAGTTATGACCATTTTACTGGACTGTGTCATAGCGCGCCCAGTAACGCGCCCAGTAGCGCAACCGCGCTAATTTGAGATGTTTCTACCTTATGAGCGCGGCTATAGCGTGGTCGTGCTAGTAAACGATCTATAATACCCCTGGACATTGTATAAACCGACTTTCTCCCATTTTTAGTTATTCATGCTCGGATTTTGGCTATTTCAAAGGGTTTTTTCATGATTTCGACTTGGGTAAGTGTCCTATATCCAAAAGTGATTAGATTTCATAAATATATGTTAAAATTCATCATTTATTTCGGATTTGGATGAAAGAAATAGGGGTTTTTGTAAATCTTTCCAAAAATAAAAATTTAGGCTTTGAAGGTCCATTTGACAACGGAATTCGATAATTCTTTTATGGTTGAACTCGTATCGGAATGGGTGTTCGGATTTTGTTAGTTTTTCAGGGATTCGAAATGTGGGTCTCACTGCTGAATATTAAAATGAATTTCGGATTTTTATCCGGAAAATTAGTAAATTCTTATGGAATTCATTCCTACTATCCGTGTTGAGTATTCCGAATTGTTTGTGAATAGCTTTGAAGCTTTTGGAGAAAAACTCAAAAAGGAAAAGTTGTGGTTGAGTAAGTGATTGGAAATTGCAAAGCGAGGTAAGTGTTTGGCTTAACCTTAGCTTGAGGGAAGAGATGTTGTGTCCTATTTTCTATGTGTAAGTATCATGTTCGACGTATATGTAAGGTGACGAGTACCTATACGTTGGTGTCAAGAATGCCCGTGAGTCGAATATTGTGATTTATGTGGTTTTTCGTAAGTAATATTTGAGTTTCACTTTGTAGTTATCTATGTTGGTGGAAACTCCTTGATGTTGAATAAGTTTTGAGTATTATTTTCAGTTGAAGATTTTTATGTGAAGTTATGTACTAAGTGAGATTGGATATAGTTGTTTTCCCTTGCCGGGATGGTATTAAGTCTACCATGGACTCCCTTGTCGGGACGTTATGGTTTTATTTATGCTTACTCCGTTATTGTTCCTTTTTGGATTGCTATCATTTGATGTGTTTGGGTGAGGAAGAGTGTAAAAGAACGAAGGGTGATGTCGTGCGTGAGATTGTGAGTGAATGTTAATGCACGAAGGGTGATGTTGTGCCGATATTGTGATTTTAAAAGCACGAAGGGTGATGTCGTGCCATGATATGATGGATAATGCACGAATGATAATAACATGCCATGATATTGTGAGGTAAAAGCACGAAGGGTGATGCCATGCCAAATATATTGATTCTGATGGTGAGGACGAGAGTAAAAGCATGAAGGGTGAGGCCATGCACTTGTTTTCATATTACTATTTGTTTGCTTAAATTGATATCTAAATTGTGTCTTACCTCGTTATTTCCATTATTTGATATTTCCTCCCCTCATCATGTTCCCCTTTTCCTTTATGCTTAACTGCTTACTTCTCGGTGTATTATTTGTCTCCGTATGCTATTAAACTCCATAGGTTGACTTTAGTTGTCGTGACCTAGCCTCGTCACTTCTTTGCCGAGGTTAGGCTCGGCACTTACTCAGTACATGGGGTCGGTTGTACTGATACTACATTCTGCACTTTCATGCAGATCCCGGTGTAGGACCCTACGGACCATAGATCGAGGTTGCTGCCTTCAGTCCAGTGGAGACCCCGAGGTAGTTCTGCAGGCGTCCGCAGGCCTTGGCGTCCCTTCCTACTTCTTTTTTTAGTATTCTGTTGTTGTTATTTCAAAAACAGATGTACTTATTTCATTCAGACCGTTATATATATTATTCATACACAGTCCGTGAGTTTGTGACTCCAAAATTCTGGGATTGGTTTTGTGAAATTTCGTAAAGCCATTAAATTGAGTTTATATACCTTGCTTCATTTTGTACTTTTATTTATGTTAAGTGTTGTTTTTCACGTATTATTACATAATGATAAAGGAATATGGTAAATTAGATATTCACATTGGCTTGCCTAGCGGTTTCAACGTTAGGGGCCATCGCGGTCTCGACGGTGAGAAATTCGGGTCGTGACAAGTTGGTATCAGAGCACTAGGTTTCCTAGGTCTCACAAATTCACGGACAACCTTAGTAAAGTTTGAGGGATGGGTATGGAGGCATCTGTGCTTATCCCTCATAGGCTGCACAGTTTAGGAATAACTTCACCTCTATTTTTCTCTATCGTGGGATTTGAATTCTAATTGCTAACTGAATTTCTATTATATTCTCTCGCAGATGGAGAGAACATGTGCTTCTTCATCCACTGATCAACAGCCCGAGTCTCCAGTTACAGCTCCTACAAGAGACCGAGGATGAGGTCGAGGCCGTGCTAGAAGCTGAGGCAGGGGCAGAGCTCAGCCCAGGGCAGTAGCCCTAGTGGCGGAGCCTCAGGTAGAGTTTGTTGATGAGGTTCCTACCCAGACAGTCCCGGTTGAGCCAGCTTAGGTTCCCGAGGGGTTCATTTCCACCCCAGTACTGCAGGATGCTCTAGTTCGTCTAGTGGGCCTCATGGAGAGTGTCACTCGGGAAGGTTTGCTTCCTGCAACACCAGCCGTCTCTCAGGCTGGGAGAGGAGCCCGGACTCCCGCTACTCGCACTCAAGAGCAGTTGGCTCCTCAGTGTCAGACTCTAGTAGCTCAGCCAGCTGGGGTAGTTCAGCTAGGTATTATGGCTCTAACCGGTGATGGAGAAACTATGTCTGCTGATGCTTTGTGGAGGTTGGACAGGTTCACCAAGCTTTTCACTACTACTTATAGTGGTGCATCTTCAGAGGATCCTAGGACTATTTGGATACCTGCCATGAGGTTCTACAGAACATGGGGATAGTGGAGACCAATGGGGTCGACTTTGCTACCTTTCGTCTGTCAGGTCCCGCCAAGACTTGGTGGAGAGATTATTGTTTGGCTAGACCAGCTAGATCACCGCCCTTGACTTGGGACCAGTTCACTCAGCTATTTCTGGAGAAGTTTCTCCCCATCACTCAGAGAGAGGATCTTTGGTGGCAGTTTGAGCGTCTCCGACAAGGATTTATGACTGTCACTCAGTATGAGACCAGATTTGTTACCTTGGCCCGACATGCTATACTGGCATGATA
>MDKJ01271469.1:0-14246 GCA_005239525.1 Nicotiana knightiana
GGGGTGGGGATGGGGAGTGGGAGGAGTATAGCTGATCATTAAATTTTTAGTTGGTGGTTATGTTCCCCTTTACTCCCTCATCATACTTTTATATTCTCTTCCCTGTTTACATTTTCCATCCTTATGCAACTTTCTTCATGAACTTTCACATTTTAACAAATTCAATTTTACGAAAACACAGTCCCGTATTCGTGTTGCTAGGCTTATTTTAGGTGAACCAACATAGCTAATGGAATTAAGACATTAACCAAATAGAAAGGAACTAAGTAGAACCAATTTGGCCAGCAAACTTGTTTGTAAATTTTTGCTCAAATATAAGCAATAGATATATTGTACGATTAGTTGGTGATGTGTT
This sequence comes from Nicotiana knightiana, assembly GCA_005239525.1. Lineage (NCBI taxonomy): Eukaryota > Viridiplantae > Streptophyta > Magnoliopsida > Solanales > Solanaceae > Nicotiana > Nicotiana knightiana. The sequence continues at coordinate 356 of MDKJ01271469.1, forward strand.
GGAATGAAAGAATATTTACTTCGAGTTATCATATTATGAGCATTCGTCCTACAAATCACATGAAACCAAATATTATCTTGTTCTATTTTTATTTGAGGACCACCTCATTTTGTCTCTCTAATTAAAATAAAATAAACCCCAAATAATCGTCTTTTGACCATTTCTAGCTGACCTATTCCAAGCTTTGTTTCTCTTTTCTACTTTGGTTTACTATTTTCTGATCAAATAATTGTTCGTTATCCTATGTAATTTCATTCGTTTTCCACGTAAAATTTATTACATGTTTTATTTCCCTTGTTCGTAAAACACCTTCTACTACTTGAAAAAAGTACATTTAGTTTGTATGAAAAATGCAAGAGCGTTCTTACTACTATTGTTCAGTTATCCTTAAATGTTTTTTTTTTATGTTTCCTTTGCTTCTACTTAGTGCATCTCCAACCTTAAGCACTATTTTATACATCAAAATGATGTAAATACCGAATGGTGAAAATTAACTCTAATTCATTATACTATTTTTTACGCTAAAAAAGAATATCCCTTTTATATTCTTCTCTCTTTTCTATATTATATTATTTTCTATTATTTAAATTTTATTTTTTTAAAATTATTTCATATAACAAATCCTATCTTTTTTTTCTTTTTTATGTGTTCATCGCATATAATTCATATTCCTTTCTTATATAACCATTAAATATAAAATTATTTTATACCATAAATTTTTAAATAATATAAATTGTAAGCAAATTACTGGATAATCAAATAAAATTGAAATCAATTATAAAATTTAATAAAAATAAATAATACATTATGTTAAAATTTATTTTAGTTACTACATAAAATTGGTGGATCTTGAATCGACCTAGTAGAGTACTAAATTATTGTTATAATTTTCTAAATTATTATGTTATTTAATGTATTTTCAATTTTAATCTATGCCAGTCACCAATTTATTAATATTTATTTTTATGTTATTTAATGAACTTTTTTTCATTTATTAACAACATGTTATATATTATATTTGCACTTTTTATTTTTGTGATAGTTATATTGTTTTATCCAATTATAAATTATAATAAATTGATTTACTGTTTTATATAAAAATAACATATACGAAAATTAAAAATAAGATGTAAAATTAATATTATAAGGATATTACATAAAAAATAATTAGGTATATTAGGGACCTAAATAAAAAAAGTAAAATTTATAATATGTCAAATTAAAAGTATTATAAAATAAAATATTGATGAATAGTAATGGTGTTGATGAATAGTGTTACACCGAATTTGGTGTAACACTTTTCACACGCTAACATAGTGTATGAAATAGTGTTGGGTTGAAACACCAAAATACCAAATATTACGTCAAAATAGAATTTGTTATAATATATAATGTAAGGTTGGAAATGGTCTTAAGCAACAAATAATTTTTGTCACAGTAAGAAAAGTGCAGAGTAGGCGTTGAGTACACAACTTGTACGGTATAAAGTATTATAGAAATTCCACGGTACCCTTATTTCTTTTCATTTTAATCAACTTTAAAAAGAAAAATTATTTTGCCTTTCTTAAAATTTCTTTCGCTCTATTCTTTTCTTCATCTTTTCCCTGCTCTGCATGTAATAGGGCAAAATTACTTTTTTCGCTCCTACTTATGTTTTATGCCTCATTCACCGAAACGAGTTCTTTTTTCTGTTTTGCCTCTTTGTTAATTTCTAACAATAGACTTAATAAAATAATATCTAGGCCTCAATTAAGGGCGGATCTATATACAAGTTTGAGGGTGCCACATCACCCCCACGACTTGGTTGAAAAGGGGTAAGCTTATCTCTAGGCGCGCGAGTTCCAGCCCCATTTGGTGCACTCTATAGATCTTTTTTAGTAAGCCCGTTATTTTCCTCCTCTTCTTTTCTTTCTTCTTTCAGGAAAAATAAAAAGAGCCTTGACTAAAATAAGTATTATGGGATTGTTACCAATAAAGTTCAATATTTTATTTTTGGTAAATTAAATAAATTAATAAAACATGAGTAATTGATATAAATCCACCAAATCCTTATGCCAGATGCAAAGTATTATAGCCATTTGTGGGTTTGCTTTAGTTTCCATTCCTGAATGTGGTTTGAGGCTATTGAAATACTAAGGGCATGAGTGATAGATTAAAAAAAAAGTGAAAAAGTTATCCATAATATTTCAGATTTCTCTTCCCAAACGAATTAGGATTCGAATTTTCTCCCATAATCTTGATCTGAGATTGTAGAACTTCAATTTCACGATGGGTAATACCATCGCGAGGGAGAGCACTTATACATAATGTGAATTTTCTCGCTGACTTGTGCTATGTTTGTTGGCATATCAATGAACATAAAGATTCAGATAGCCAATATGTTGAGAAACCTTATTGGTATTTGTTGTGGTATTGAGGACAATCTTGCTCTCTAAAAATTGCTACTAGACATATTAACCCTATTGCTATTTGTGCACATCACCAGACCTTGTGGTGGTACGTTGGAAATTTGGCATTGTCTAATGCTCTTGTTTGAAATTACAAACAACTACTTTATAAATTAAAAAAACGAATAACTCGAACCGAAATCTAAAGTTGATCAAATCGATTTATTAACATTTACTTTATTTGAATCGTGTAAATATCAATACCTTTATCTGACCTCAATCACAACAATCATGTCCACCCCACCAGCCACCATCATAGCCATGTAATTCCTTCACTAACTTTTCGCCAATTCTCACAATATGTCTAAGCAAAATCGTCCTTGCCATTAATATCAAGATACATTAGCATACACTAATTTTATATTGGAAGAGGAAGTATGAAATATTAGAACTCTATCGGAAAAGGGTGAAAATAAAATTGAGAAATAAATTAGGAAAAGGCCAAAGTGATAAACTCAAAAGCTTATGTTCCAATCTTCTTTACCTTTTTTCAAATAAATAAATAAATAACTATAGAAATATTTTTGTTTTGTTGACAATCATTTGAGAACACTAAGGGATTATTTGGTTTACTAGCAGAGATTAGTTATGTTTGGCTTAGTATAAGCACATTAGTACACAATATATATTTTAAAACTTGTGTTTTCCTTTAAACAATATAAAATTTTATTTAGTTTTGTCATTTTTGTGCTTAATCCATGTATTACTTGCATTAATTCTTATTTCACCTCTTATCATGCATTAAATTATGTGAATTTCGATATAACTATGCATGTATCATAAGTTACGACCAGAACAAAGCGACTAATCAAATATTGCATTAAATAATATTGAATTTTATTGGAGATTAAAATCTCCTCTCTAAACCAACCCCTTAGGATCATATGTTTTGTAGACAAAATTATGTTGGAATTACAAAATTATAAAAGCAGGAATTGCAATACTAGGATCAATAATATTTGAATTTCTTATTGCTTATGCTATGTTTGATTTTAATTAACAATGGAATATGCGTGGTATAATATGAAATATGTGTGCGAGTATAAATAGAATATATCCAGTTGAACTTTGATTTTAAATTTTAACATGGTCTTGTGTTGATAAAGCAAGAAAGGGCTTTGACAAAAGGGTAATTTTGTTGTTTTAGTTTTTTTATCCGGGTATAGCCAATTTGCTTATGCCAAAAAATAAAGCAGAATATGACAAATAATATAATAATAAGTAATGAATTATATATCAAGATAATCTCGAGAACCAAACAAGCCTTTAAGGATAATATTCTCCTCTCATAACATGAAAAACAATATAATTCAAAACAGACAAATATTATTTCTTGTTATAAAAAAGAAAAAGGTCCAGAAAGGAAAAAAATAAGACAATAATTAAAAAGAAAAAGAAAAAGATTGTGAGGAGAGAGAAGAAATAGGAAAGGAGGAGGAAAAGAAAAGAGGACGCTCACACTACAGCCTCATCCATGTTCTTTTCTCCACCTATCCCTCCCCCGCCCACCAATCCAAACAACTCTCACCGCTTCGCCTGACTCCCACAAAATTCTCGTTCATATACAGGCCCCCTTTCTCAGCCTTAACCATTGCAAACTCTCCTAAATTATTTTTTTTGTATGTGTGTGATAAAGTAAGAATTTTCAGAAAATGTCAAGGCATTGTTTTTTAAAATGAATGTCCAATCCCTTCTACAATTACATATATTTCTATTTATAAGGATACATGTGCCAACAAACTCTAATAGTACAACTGGGGGAATATTTACAGTCGGACATACAATATTTTCTATTATTTATATTAGTAAGGTATTTTTAAGCTAACAAATCACTAAAATTTTGTTGCAATACACTATATTGGTTCTAGTTATCAAATATTTTATTAGTAGATATAAATATTTAAATAATTTAACTCAAAATTTTAAAATATTATATGATGTTATAATATGGAATAGTTAAAAGAAAACTAAAAACTTTGAAAGAAAATTTTCTAAGAAAACCATATAATTTTTTGTTGGTTTAAATTAATCGTGTCTATTTATCGAACCGTTGTCACATTACTAAAGTTATTTTCTCACATCTTTTAAAGTTTTGGCTTTAGGGCACTGTTCCCATTGAGGCGCCTCCAAAAAATGCATTCACAAATTCAAACCACCATTCTATGATCTAACAAGAATAGAAAGGAGTATAGTTGTTCATTACATTTTTAGTTGGTGGCTATATGTCCTATTACTCCCTCACCATACTTTTATACTCTCTTCCCTGTTAGTATTTTCCCTCCCAATGTTACTTTCTTCATTAACTTTCACATTTTAACAAATTCACTTATACGAACGTACAACCTCGTATTGGTGTTGCTAAACTTATTCTAGGTAAACCAACCTAGCTAATGGAATTAAGACATTAACCGAATAGAAGGGAACTAAGTAGAACCAATTTGGCCAGCAAACTTGTTTATAAATAGATGATCAAATATAACCAATAGATGTATTGTACAATTAGATGTTGATAAGTTACGTTATTTTGTATTTTGATGATTTGCCAAACAATATTGAAGAACCAATTGTGATCAGTTCCTTTGGTCCGGTTCTCAAAGAGAATATGACTTATTCGTAGGGGGAATAATGTGGAGATCTGGTTCTCAGGGGAATATATCTGGTTCTCCGTGGGAATATCAATTCTAAGTTTGTCATCACCAAAAAGGGAAAAATTGTTAAGTTATGCGTCTTTTGTTTTGATGATTTGACGAACTTCATGAGAGAACCACATAAGGAACCTCGTACTATTACTTCTCTTGTGTTCAAAGTAACCAGTCAGATATCTGGTTCAATTCTCAACAAAATCAGATAAGGGAACAACAGAAGGAACAGATGTGGATTAGCTCCCCTGGTCATCGTATAGTCAACTCTACAACTTTAAACATTCTCAAGACCTTAAGATCACAAGGTTTCAGGTTGGGATCCAGTTTGGGATATGGATCAACTCTTCACAGTCGAAGGAACAACTGAGGGAACATGTACCTACTGTGAATACCTAATTTTTGCATGCTTTTAATACTAGTATTTGGATAATTTTAATTGTTTGTGCATTTTTATTTGCATTCCTTTATTAAAAATACCAAAAATATTTTTACTTTTTATTTGTATATTTTAATTTTGTATCTTTAAATTATATACACCAAAAAGATTTTTCTTTTATTTGTATGCTTTCTTTAGGACTAAATAAAATAATTAGGGGTTAAGAGTTTGGGCTATTGTATTTTTAATTAAAATTGAGCCAAATTGGCCCAAAACCTGAGCTCAATTTGTCCATACCCAGTCCAATTGAGGGTTGGCCAAGCCGTGGTTCAAAATGGCGTAGTTTCATCATGAAACTACGTCGTTTCATCAAGTGAAACCAAGACTCAATCCCACCCATCCATTCCCACTTGATCCAACGGCTCAAGATCAATCTCCCATCCAGGTATTTAAACCCCTAATCCCCCAAAATTTTCGCCCCATTTCCCTTATCTCCCTTCTTCTTCTTCTTCTCCCTTCTAACTCTCTCCTAGCTTCCTCAAGACCTAGCCGCCGCCACCCAACTCTACCGGCAGCCGCCCACCAATCCACCCCAAAACTTCATCCAACCTTCCTCTCCTCATCCTTTACACCAATCTAAACCCCAAATCCCCAAAATCCCCACCAATCTCCATAAATCTAAGAAAAACCGAAACCCTAGGCGCTCTTTCTTTTTGAGATTCTCCGCAAACCAAACCATCTCACCCCACAATACTTGCATCAATGGGTAGGGCTCTTCGAGACCTACCTATTGATGTCAATTTCACCCTGAAACTCCGGCGATCGAAATTCGGCGACCGTCACTGCCGACCCCCCGCTGCCGCGACCACCCAAGACCACCATTGCTTCTCCATCTTTGCTTCTTCGACCCAAGAACCCTCTTTTCCTTCCGGCATAATGCTGGAATCCCTTTGTTTTAGCATTTGCCGGAGTAAAATGAGTGTTTCAGGGTCGGACGATTTTTGCTCGAGTTTCCGGCACCTTCTTATTGCTCGAGTTAGAATCGGATGCCTCGTATAGTAAAACCATGCTCCCTCTTTCCATTTTGTAATTTTTTTTCTCTCTCTCTTTCTTTCTTTCGTTTGTTTTCTTTTGTCGTTTTGGCATCAGGCTTAGAGTTTGATTTTCGTTCATGTTTATATTGTTCGTATACATTTGAGCAGTGATATGTCGATTTGCTATTGTTTTCATGATGTTGTATGTCGCTTCCGGTTAGCCTTTTAGTTGGTCACATCTTTTAGTTTTGTTGTATCATACGAGACCGAGATCAATTGATTTGCTTCTTGACTAATTATTCATTTAGTTTGGTTACATTGATATGATCTGTATGTGAAATTTGTGAGTCGTTCTTTGAGTTAGTTTAGTTTTATTAGTTTTATTTTGTTGATTAATTGTTGGTCAGTTCATAATCAATAGTGTCTAATTGTCATGTGACGTTATGTCTCTAAACTTTAACTGAAGTTTCAAAGTCTTTGGACTGTAACTGAAACCTTAATCCTCTCTTTAGGTTTTTGTTTTTTTGTTGCCTACTAATTTATTGTAGTAGTGTAAGTCCTGTTAGTGGTCGATTCTAGTTCGTATTCTACCTAGTTTTCAGTTTCGCCTTCGCTTAGTCAAACTTTTTCACTAAGTTGTTTTCTTTGTTAACATGTGTCTTGCTTGGTTTGATTTTAGTCGCTAGGTTTTAAGTTATCTTTATTGATTAATGGCTCAGTACTAAGTTTTAGTTACATGTTGTGGTAGTTTAACTAAGTTCTAGTTACTTGTTTCTCATTTTGGTTTGGTATTAATTTGCTGAAAAGTTGAAGGTTAGATATGTTTGATAATGAGAGTAGGGTACTTGTGTAGCTGCTTTTTACTATTTAAAGGTTGTTGGGAGTATGCTGCCCCATTACTGTTTCACAGTTAGTAAAAATTGTCCTTTAGGCAGATTTTTGAACCAAAAGTCTGTCCTTTGAATAGTTAAAGCAGATTTTTGGTGAGAAATATGTCCTATGGACATATTTTCAATGACGAATGCATTGCCTATTCTCCTATAAAGGACACACACTCTATTACACATGCTGGAGATTTTTACACATACTTACTCAATTAAAAAAAAGAACACCACTTGAAAGCAAAAAGAAAAAGATCAACTTAACATCTTTAGTAAGTTGAAAAAAAAGCTAAAACTCGTGAGCTTTGTGAGTCGATTCTATAGTATAAAACCTTTAAGAAAGTAGAGGGATCTTGTAAAAAATTTCAGAGTGACTCATTACTGGTTTCAATTACTTCGTTTGTCATCTCTGGTTCATTTTCTTTGGGTTAAGAGTTGTTGGATGTCGTTGTTGTTGCTGCTGATTTTCTGTTATTTGATCCATTGCTGATACTTATTTTTCTGCTATCCAGGTAACTCCTTTAATGTACTGAAATCCTTGATTGAGAATGAATGCAAGTGCAGCAATTTGAGTTCTTCAGTGTATTTTAACCTTTTTGAAAATATTATGTCCGGACCGCTTTAAATATCCCTCAAGCTGACTGGAATAAATATTCAAGTGTTCGAATTCATCATAATGTTGGCGTATGAATTCGTTTGCTGTCGTGTATCAATAATAGACATGTAGAGGGTCTTATGATTATTTCCAGTAACTTTAGATATGTTAGATTATGGAATTGAGGATTGCTTTGTTATTGAACTTTTGATGGCCTTTATGTTTAAATAAGCAGACTGTGTATGTAAAACCTTAAGAGATTCCATCTTTGCGTTAAGGTTTAATTTCTGGAGTTTTCATTCACCACTGTTTCGGTATGAACGCAGCCATTGAGTCATTTTGAATGTCTATTAGATTCGTCATTGAGCTTTGTCCCACTCTCATTTGAAATATTCCTCTTGATACCTGGATTAGAAAATTTTGGTAATACTAAAGATTGCATAATATTTTTTTCAAGGTTATTGTTTAGAGTTTGTAAAGAGGTTTAGAGTTGGTACGTGTTTGTTCTCCATGATTTAGTATTTATTAGTATGTTAAGATCAAACATATCGAGTTATGGAATTACCTTGCGTAAGTAATTGGCTTACTGTCAAGGGAGTTTAAAGAATTAAAGTATTGGGCCTTAGACATAATATTATTATGTAATAGAATTGGTCTAGCAGCCTAATAACAAAGAAAGTGGCCCAACGTCATTTTAAACCTAACAAACAAAGTTGGTCTAAGTTTCTAATTACAAGCTTTTCAAATAGTTTTTAAATTCATCATATTTTCTTTTAATAATTGTATAACTTAATTACCTATGAATTTTAATCAACTTAATGATTAATTTAAACGTTAGACAATTAGTAGGCACGCTTTAACTCACGGAATCGCTTGCGTAGCGTGATGTTTTAACATTCAATAATTTTTAATTCAATAATTTCATACCATTTCTACTAGCTTTAGTTAATTTCTAATTATTCCTTTTTTTTGTTAAAAATCGCAGATTCGCTTGCGTAGTGCGATAGTTAATTCTTAATTAATTAATTGAATGTAGTAATTTCTTTAAAAAGTAATAATATACTAATAATCTTCGTCATAATCGCGGTTTCGCTTGCGTAGCGTTGTTATGATAAAGTTAATAAATTTCGTCTCGATTACGCATTCGCTTCCGTAGCGTGATTATGACAACATAATTTATCTAAAATAAAATTTCCTTGATAAATCTAATAATCAAGAAGTAAAAGCGGACAAGTAAAATATGGAAACTAATAAAGCACAGTTTAGTCAGAATTAATTTAAGCCAAGTTTAAGTCAATAAAGCAATCGTGATAGAACCACGGGACTCGGGGAATGCCTTATACCTTCTCCCTGATCAACAGAATTCTTTACCCGAACTTTGTTTTCCCGGACCAATAAAAAGAGAGTCAAATCTTTCTTTGATTAGGGATTCAAATAAAAGGTGACTTGGAACACCCAAAAATCAATTCCAAGTGGCGACTCTGAGCAATAAAATAATCCATATTTCAAAATTGTCACTTTAATTGGAAAAACTCTTTAACCCACAATAATACAATAACATAATATCTTTTGGGGGTAGAAAAGGGGTGTGACAGCTCTGGCGACTCTGCTGGGGAGGTTGGTTTCATTTTCAGAATTCGAGCTTGTACATGTTGACTTTTTATTTGGCTTCATTAATTTTGTATATATCGTGATTTATTTGTGCCTAATGTGCTACTTGTTCGCTTTTTACGACTTCGATATTGTTGAACTGTACATATAAACTGTCTTCTCACGCACCCCCTCTGAGTCTTCTTGAAACTAAGAATTGGGCATTTACTTGACATAGCCCATTTTCTTTGAGATAGCCGAAGTGCTTGTCACCCTGTGAAGGATTTTAGTCACACATGTTTTATGCGAGGGGCACCACCAGTTTAGCCGGAAAGTAATGCTACCGGTATACTGACCCTCCTCGGCTCGAGTTGTCCGCTCGAGTAAGCCAGTCTAGATACCTTCTCCAATAAGATTTTGAACCTAGAAGAACAAACCTCAGGCCGGATATCCCTAGTAGGTTCACTTTATTTGCATCACATGCACTTGACTTAGCGAAACTCGACACAGGGGCCGGGTCCGTATAAGACAGGTATCCTCTTTAAGACCATCATGTTCACTTATGTGCTACTTGTTACATCATTTGGAAGCCTCAATCACGTTGTTGACCGGCTTTAGAAAATAGTTGAGCAGAATTCCAGAAAAGAAAAAAAAAAGAAAAAAACACTCTCCTAGCTTAGTACAAATAATCTTTTTTTTACTAAGATTTTGTAGTAGTCTGACGTGAGATGTAAAGATTAATTTCATAAAAAGTCAAAGGAGAAAAATACTCAGTTTCACCGAACTACGCGGGTCTGATTCTCACCGGATGTGAGATACGTAGGCAAACTTCATAAGTTCTGGCCCCCATTATCACCCCCCAAAAACGAGGGACGAGACCGGTGCCTAACCGAATGAACCCGGTCAAGCGAACCTGATTTGCATTTCCTATATCACATGTTACCCTGTGATTTCAATATACATTATTCATGTGAAATAGCCATTTATAACTTAAGCATAAACTTACAACTTGAATTCATTTCTACTTTTTATCATTACCAACATATGAAACCAAATACTTGCAAAATACATACAACATTTACCAATGTGTATCACGATTCCGAACCGTACCCTTACTTACGCAAAATACATATGTACATTACCCACATTGTGTCTACGGAGCCTCTACGAATAATAGAAACATAATATTACATGTCGGCGACAAGGCCCCGAATATACCTTACAATACACAATAAACTCAAAAGAAGGTGGCATGAACCACACATGTCCCCGAGAGGAAGTGGGGCTCCCCAATGCAGCTGACGGAATGGAGATGAGGCACTACGGTCGGTGGGCTGAATTACCTACTATGGAACCACCTACAATCATCATAAGAATGTAGCGCCCCAAACAAAAGGGACGTCAGTAAATTTGAATTGTACTGGTATGTATGAACAAACTTTACTCTAAGTAAGATCAGAAATGCACAGATAAGAGACAATAATAGAATCAGCAAGCATTGCACATGAACAGAAACAATCAAAATCACAAGTTCCACAGATTCCCTTTTTTTACCTTTTCCATCAACACTATATTCACAGAGAATTTCATAGTACGGATACAATCTCAGTACAACCAATTACCCATACGATATCAAGTAACAACAGATCATTGCCCAAAACACGAGTCAAAATAAGACATTTCCGCAATCAGTGCGGTACGACTGAATCAACCACAATTCCTGTTTATCATGTCATTTCACAGCTCTTAGCACTTAATCATATTCACATACTTGAGTTCGCTACCAATCTTTCCTACCGGCACATTAGGGTACTTAACCAACCTTACACTTGGCAAAACATTCACAAGTAAATCACCTTTCCACAATTTCGAATAGTAATTACATAAATTTCAGCTAGACAGTCAGAGAGTAGGGCATCATGCCTCAACATATTTAGAACACCCAATTTGCACATACTCAGACAATTAACACGGAATAAATCAAACAATACACAACCAAAAAACAGTACTAGAACCAATCAATCAATGTACCTGGAAAGAAGCAACCACAATCAAAAAGGTTTCACAATCTCTCATTTTCCCTTTCAACATCATCATATTCAAGAACTCATAGCTTTTCATTTCAGTAGTGATATCGATCACATTTCCTCCTTATTACCTCGGCCACCCTTATTACCTCACGCCTCATGAAGCTTATTGCTTTGTGTTGCGGCGCGCAACCCGATCCCTCCTGACAGTCATATTTCATAACAGCAACCATAAACAATTACTTCACAAGAATTATCCTTTCAAGGAATACAATTTCATATTAACAGCTCATTTAATTGGGCCTAAGGCCCCATAACATTTATCAAGAAGAAAATTCCATGAACACGGTACTGCCACATTTTCTCAATTCAGTTACATTATTTCACAATAATCCTTTCATTATTTTCCACGTATGGATTTCAACTATTTCACACATTCCCACATTTGAGCACATTATCAATCTTTCGTTCATTCGCCCATCAATCACCTTTTTTTTTCACAATTTCATACAACACCTTAGCATGAAAATCAACCAGGAAGAATCAAAGAATAAAGTCTCACATCTTAGCACGTTTGAATAGACAAATCATACATTTCCAAATAAGGTGCACATACCACATATTCGAACCCAACAAGAGAATTCTACGAAGGTTAAAGTTAGCCATAAATACCTCAAAGAGATTTTCCTTAGGTTTATACAATACACCAACACCTCTAGCCATAAAAATCTATAAGGAGATAGCAGAAATTGATTAATAATTAGGAAGATTACCCATGGTATAACTCTCTTATGAATTTCATCAAACACCTAGCATGTGAAGTAGACTACAAGGTTTAGAAATGGCAATCTCTTCTTCCTTCACCCAATTTTTAGCATGAACTACCCAAATTAGTTCTTTGATAACACATACTACAACTTAGTCCCACAAGCATGGACTATTTCTAACCCCCACCACATATTTGAACCCTTACCCTCTTGAATGAAATTTTGGAAGTAGGACTTACTCGGATGGAGGACAATCTAAGGTTATCTTCCTTGATTCTTGAAGGCTTGAGCAAGATTTGGGTGATTATGAAGTTGGGCCCCTTCTTTCTCTCTCTATATGCTCTCATCTCTCTCTAAAATCAGTAGAAAATGACCCCAAATGAAGCCCCTAAACCTATTTATGAAAATGGGGTCGGGTTATAAAAATAAAGAAAATAAACCTTCGGAACAGGGTCTGCGATCGCATAATGGATTGCAGAACAAACATGCGGGTCGCATAGTGGATCGCAAAATAGCTGCCCAAAACTGGGAAACAGTGGCCCAGTCTGCGACCTGATCTGCGATCGCAGAGTCAACATGCGACATGAAATGCGATCGCAGATTTGACACAGGATCACATTTTTCCAGCCTTCGGTAATTTGACCATAACTTTGTGTAGAAATGTCCAAATGACGAACGGTTTGAAGAGTTGGAAACTAGACTCAAATACCTTTCATTTAATATATTATTCATCACATAATACATTATATATAATTTGATATGCTCGTTCAAAGTGTGGACTAGTGAAAGTACCTTTGGAATTTTAGCTTATTATGAAATTTTCCCACTTGGCTTGGACTTAGGCCTCTCCTTGGACCCTACCTTACTTATTATATGAATCATAAACTTATTCACCACATCTAATTCATTTACATCATATTTAAAGCACATTAAATATTATAATTAGTCTACATGACACCCCGAATCCTATATTGCTTAGTAAAATTTTCCTGGGTCTTACATTCTCCCCCGCTTAGGATCATTCGTCCTAGAATGAGAGGTAGATCCTGAACCAAACACCTAACATAACATATCTCTTTTCTATCCCACCTCAAGTCACTAAATTTTGACTAACTCCCCAATTTTTCCGAAATTTCGGCAGCATCTCTTTTGTAACTAGGCATATCCACCTGTCAGAGAATCACCCAAAACCATACTAAAAACTCATCAATAACTTGACAAAGCATCACAATGTATATACCCATAACACTAATTCTCAGCATTACAAGAACTACATCATCATAATGATACCTGAACATGGACTGCACATTTTCAGATCATAATACCTATAAGGCACTTTTCACGTCAAAACTAATTGATATACAACCAAGCGAAAACATTTTCCTCTCACGACACTTTCGGCCCTCAAGGTGGCCTCCTAGGCTTACAAGCTTTGCCATAGCACACTCACGGAAGCAATCCCAATCCCTAACTTACCTAACAAGGATGACAGCTAGACACCTCGCATGAGTTAACTATCCATTAACTTTACC
>MDKJ01330519.1:0-17247 GCA_005239525.1 Nicotiana knightiana
CATTACAAGCTGTACCCCTATTTTATTCTTAAATTGAGATTTTTGCACCTTTTCCTCCTAAGGAACTTAGTCACTAAATGAAGTAAGGTGAGATAAAGGGGAGTAACTTTTGAGTGGAGCCATGTAAGGGCCTGTTGGTGCACTAAAAATTGTATTCAAAAGTCACTGGCCATTGAATCTTCATTTAAGTGTATATAAAGAAAAAAAAATGATAGAAAAAGTATGTACAAAAAGATACACACCTCAAAAATTTCTATTGATGTGTGCCGGTGAAAATAGAGAAGTGCTTAATTAAAGAAAAAGGGCTATGTTGAATATGAATTGGTTGAGAAGAATATGTGTTGAATTGTGAAGGTAGTGTATTAAAGTGCTTAGGAGGGATAGTCACTATTCCTAAATATATCCTACCCGTCCCTTAGCCTACATTACAACCTCAAAAGTCCTAATTGATCCTAGACTTAGCTAACTTGAATTAGTGGAGATCTACACTACGGGCGAGCTTATGGTACGACCACGGGATGCATATGAATTCTTTGTGAGAGTGAGGGCATTTGTTCAATTGTGTGATGTCCTTAATTTATGTTCAAGAGCATATTTGAATGTGAGGACTATTTATATTCACTCTTTTGCTTGTTGGTGAGGGCACATGGTCTCATGAACGATTGGTAATGTTGTAAACTTTCTTGTTGGGTAGGTGCGTGAATTGAGAGGGCTTAGTGGTTGCAAGTCGATTCTTGAGGTTTGGTGGTTGCGATTAGGTTGTTGGTATGATTGATTAAATTGTTATACTTGGGCATGTTTAAAGAAGGGAAAGAATGTGAAATGTTGTATGTTCATGATTGATTGTCGGTATCAATCATAGTTAAGGGGTAATGTGTGTGATTGAAATGTAAAATACTCCTTGTTAATGAATTATGTACGTGTGAAGGATATTGCTCGAGGACGAGCAAGAGTCTAAGTGTGGGGTGTTGATGCGTGGCTAGAATTCATGATTTTAAGCATTATATACCTTGCATTTTATGTGCTTTAATGATAAAAATACACGTCGTATGTGCCTAATGGAGTTTATTTAATGTGTAGGTGAGTTGGAAATGGAAGCCGAGCTAAATGAGAGCATAAACGTCGGAAAATACGTGCAAGAGTCGAAAAGGAACGATCCGGGACAAGCCTGGCGTCAGCCAGGCATTAGACCCCAAACGCCAGGGGGTGCTTGGCGTTAGCCAGGCGTTAGACCCCTAATGCCAGGGGTTGCCTGGCGTTAGCCAGGCGTTAGACCCAAAACGCCAGGGGGTGCCTGGCGTTAGCCAGGCGTTAGACCCCTAACGCCAGGGTGCCTATTTCGGTAAAGTCCGAGTTTTAAAGGTTTTTAACTGTTTCCAAGCCAGGATAGGAGTCTGTTAGACGTTTAGGGTTTATCCCAACCGTATAAATAGACCCAAGAACACATCATGAAGGGGAGAGACGAATTTGGGAGCAAAATACACACACAAGATCATTGAAGGAGCAAGGATTATCAGTTTTCTTCATTTTTATTCAAGTATTTTCAGTTCATGCACACTTATGCAATTGTTTGATCATAGCATGAGTGGCTAAACACCCATTGTTCTGGGGTTGTGGTTTAGCCATGGATATTGCTATTCGACATTAATTTAACCTTGAATATAGTTTACTCAATATCTGGTTGTTTCTTCAATTCTGTGTTTAATTGCTTAATTGTTTGGCCAGCAGTTAGGTTTTATATACTATCTATGTTATGCTTGGGAAAGCCGTATATAGATTAGAGGAGAATTGAAGAGAGCATGATCTTAACCCTTCAGGGGAGCGGATTTGTGGTTAGGATAGGAATATACCTAGTCACCATGCTTAATTAAACACCGTAATCTTAATGCGTTCTAATAGATTAATCTCATAGGAATATAGGCGTTAATCTATTGAGAATAGGCGAGTAGTGCTTCGGGAGAAGGCTATGAGAGCGTTTATCGATTAATTAGCAACCATGAGTAAATTATATGAAAGAAAAAGTTAATTAGAATGCGATATGAGTGGTGAATAGACCATAACCCTGGAATATTTATCTCTACTGAATACATCACAATAGTTCTTGTCACTTGATAATTAGTTATTTCATAGAATTTTAGTATAAAATAGTACATCATTGATTTTATATTGGCTTGGTTAAATAACGATTAGAGTGATTTAGCAAGTAGTTTACACAAGTCTCTGTGGGTACGATATCTGGACTTAAAATCCTTTATTACTTGTCGACCACGTACACTTGCGTGTGCATTGGGAACTCAACCAACAAAAAGCACAAAGAACATTCTGAAAACATAAAGATGAGCACAAAAACATGCTGAAAAAACTAGTTCTCTCCTAGCTAAGTTTTCTCTGAAAAACTGGTTTCCTAGTTGTATTTTCTGCTTCAAAATATTGATTCCTTGGAGCTGGTCTTTTCCTGGGTTTCCTTCTGGGTGTTGCTGTGCTTTTTGTTACTGATTTAAGGCTCACAACTCTCTGATTTTCTGACCTTTTTTTGGTCCTATATTCTTGTTGTTTTTCTCTTTAAAAGGTATGTAACCATGTTTTTTTTAGATGAAATGAAACCTGTTTTCTTTCCATAACTGTGTGTATTTTTGTACTAGTTTCAGCTTTAGATTATGTGTGTTAATACTTAGTTTTGTTTGGTTTGGAACTGTTTAAGGAATTCTTGTGAAAACATGATGTCACGACCCGAAATCTATTAAGGTCGTGATGGCGCTGGACACCACCATCAGGCAAGCCAATCATTAATTAGTTGATATAATTTCCTATTTTAACATTTTTTTCGAACATTGTTACCTTTAACTTACAAGTCATAAAAACGAATAAAAGTTTATCAAATAAATACGACAGGTAACTATTCCATTTTTTCAGTTAAATCCCAAACACATCCCAGAACCTGGTGACACAAGTACATGAGCAATTTCTAAGAATTTATACAATCATTACAAAGTTTGTCCGGGATACAAATTTGGACAATGGAATTTAAAACAAAATGAATACAATATGAGGGAGACTCTGTCAGCTGCGGATCGCCTCCGGATGATGCAGCTCGCCTAAGTCTCCAAACCAGCTTCATCACTATGAAAGTACCTGTGCAGTAAAAATGCACAGTGAGTGTAGCATGAGTACAAAAAAAACGTGTACTCAGTAAGTCGTCCGCCTAACCTAGAGAGGTAGTGACGAGAGGTCGAATCAGACACTTGCTAGAGGTCAATTTAATATATTCAGGTGAGACACTAAGCATGAATGTCATAGACAATTTCTTAAAGTCAGGAATTAATAATATCAACTCCTTCCACATTTAACACTTTAAATCTTCGTCATTTCAGTTGACAATTTAAATCATAATCCGGGATAAGAAACATCAGACTTATTTCACATTTTACACTTAAATTCTCCTTCCTCATGACTGGCCATTAAAACTTCCTTAGGCCGATAAACATGTATAAATCACAGCAAATACGCAGGAAATATCATGCGCAAGCAATGACGAGGGTCGACGGCCCGAACCAACATAAACATAAACTGTGCACTGCCGAGGGTCGAACATCCCGAACCATAGATGCATCTATTTTCCCCGCTCGTGAATCAATCATGCGACATGTTCAACATAATAATAATAAGGCTAACCTGTTCGCGAATCATACCTTCGACTCAGGTGCTTATATGAATATACATAAATACAGGGTCATCCTGCTCGCGAATCATACATGTGACTCAGGCACCCAAAGTTACACATATTCACACTAATAAACCATATTCTTATCAGGAAAATTAGTTTTTCAATGAAGTGATAAAATAATCCTTTTAATAAACATGAGTATAATATTTAAAACTTTTCTGGAGATTTACTTGCCAATCGACAGGGTTCCAAACTCGATAGGTTTATCTGAAACACAATTATTCAAGGAAGAATCAATTCTCCTTCTAGGTGATTAAGAAAAGTAAACTCTATCCTTCTCAGAGATTTAGATACTAATTGAAAGCATCACATAATATTTTATTGACAAGGTCACCAGTACAACAAGTAAAGCATGCTAGTGGGTCCTAGACTACCCGAACATGGCATAATAGTAGCTACGCACGGATTCCCGTCACCTCGTGCATACGTAGCCCCCGCAATTAATAGCATGTATTCATTTAGTTTACCTAGGGGGACAATTCCCCCTCACAAAGTTAGAAAGGAAACTCACCTCGCTCCGAAATTCCATAACTAGCTTCCAAGCTCTTACGACGACTCCAATGGACGCACAACGCCCCAAAACTATCCAAATAACGACAAACCAATGAAAATATACTCTAATATTTGCAACAATTCAAATTATATAATTTCCCAACTTCGCTCAGTGAATTGACCAAAATACCCTCAGGCCCACGTGCCTGGATTTCGAAATTTATTGAAGATATACTCTACCCATAGCCTTACTAGCTCAAATAAATAATTTACTCTAAATTCCATGCTCAAATTCGTGGTAGAAATCCAAAAAAATTTCTAGGTTTTTCCTCCAAAAATCCCAATTTTTATACAATTTTCATGTTTTAATCCATGCATATACCTTGTATTTAACTTGAGATGAAAAGGAATCACTTACCTATTGATGCTTGATAAAAATCACCCTTTGAAATCCTCCAAAATCGCCCCAACCATTAGAAAGAATGAGGAAATGGCCAAAATCCCGTTTTAAAATAGTTCACTGCCCAGACCAACCCTCTATGCGATCACACTCCTATAGCCGCAATCGCATAGGCAAATTCCCAGAAGCCTCTAAACATACATTGTGCGATCGCACATATAACCTCGCGATCGCACAAGCCATAAGCCTGAAGCCTCATTTTTTCCCTTTGTGCGATCGCATACACTTACCTGCAATCACATAGACCAAAATCCAGCAACCTCCCAAATTGCATTGTGCGATTGCATGCACTTACCTGCGATCGGATAAGCCAAAATCCAGCAGCCTCCCAAATTGCATTGTGCGATCACGGACCCTCTCATGCGATCACATTGTGTAAATAGCTGCTGCTCTCACACCAGAAAAAACCAGCAATCCTCACAAGGCACAAATCGACCCGTTGAGCATTCGAAACACGCCCGAGGCCCCCAGGACCTCAACCGAACCTACTAACCAGTCCTAATATCTCATTCGAACTTAGTCGAGCCTCGAAATCACATCAAACAATGCCGAAATCACAAATCGAACTAAAATTCAAACTTTATGAACTTAGAAATTTCCAACTTCTACATCTGATGTCGAAACCTATCAAATCACGTCTGATTGAACTCAAATTTTGAACACAAGTCATATTCAACATTACGGACCTGATCCAACTTTTGGAATTGCATTCCGACCCCGATATCAAAATTTCCACTAATCGAATTCTTCAAAACCTTCAAATTTCTATCTTTATCCAAAAGACTTCAAAATGACCTACGGACATCCGAATTTATTTCGGATCGTGCTCCCAACTCCAGAATCACCAAACGGAGCTATTCCCAGGCTCAAAATCCCAAACAGACACCAATATCACTAAAATGCGCTTCAAGCCAAACTTAGGAAATTTCTTCTAAAATGATGACTTCCACAATATACGCTGAAACGCTCTCGGGTTATCCAAAGCCCGATCCGGATATACACCCAAGTCCGAAATCATCATATGAACCTGGAGGAGCCTTCAAATCCTGATTCGGAGGTCGTTTACTCAATATTCTAATCTTGGTCAATTTCTCCAACTTAAGGCTTCTAAATTGAGAATTTTCTTTCCAAACCAACTCTAAACTTTCCGAAATTCAATTCCGACCACACTTAAAAGTCATAATACCTGAAATGGAGCTGCTCACGACTTCAAACCGTTGAACGATGTGCTAAAGCTCAAAACGACAAGTCGAGTCATTACACATGAACTTATTTGTGAAAGTAATATAAAACAACATTAAAGGTGTGAATCTGACCACTAGTTGAGTCAGATTCACTCCAAAAAATGCACATTTTGTTATAAAAAGATGCAGGTGTTTGTTTGGTTTTGGATAAGAAATGGTATGTGAATTTGATAGAGCTGAAGCAGCAACAGTTGTTGCCCTTTTAGTCTAAGACTAGTTTGTTTCTTTTTTTTTTTTTTTTTTGAAAGTTGTAATCTAGATTTACTAGTTATGAAAATTATATCATTTTCCTTGTTCAAATTATGGGTTCCAATTGTAATATTATGGACTGGACTTTTCTAAAAGTTTGTATATTCATTAAACCTTGTGTTTTCTGTCCTTATTGGACTTGAAATTCAATTTCTTCAGGCCTTCTGAATGAAAATCGAAGAAATTGGGCCAGACTTGCAAAAAAAATGGCCTAGTAAGCCTGATTGAGTCTGGACTTCAGGTCATTGGGCCTGGGGTGTAAAACCCTAATTAAGACCACAAAATGTTACTGGACATATGTGGGGCTCGATACAGCCTTTAAAAAATACAGCTTTTTATGACAAAAATGTTCGAACTTGTTAATACATTTTCCTACTTTCATTTAGGACTATAATTCGAATCATATGCAAATTGGATTATGCTTTCATTTTTGTACATTTTTGAATCCTTTTATGTAATGTTTCGCTGAACTGTTTCCATTTTTCTCTTAACACTGGCCTAAAATCGTGACTGGCCCAGTATTTAGGCACAAAACTGGGCTAGATTTCAACATGACCCAAATTCAGATTTTTAGACTAACAAATTTCTTGAAATTGGGCCAGATTCCAATATGACCCAAAAATCTTGATTTTTTAGACCAACAAACTTAGTCTTTGAATACCTTGAATAAACACATACGTTGTAGTCCAAAAAATACCTCTTTCACTCTTAAGTTAATGTTACAAATAACTTAGGAAAAACAAAGAACTTATGAAAAATAATAGTTTGCTTTAGATATGCAATTAAATCATCATGACCATAGTCATGATTACGTAATCTACATTCGGGTTTGCATCTTATGCGACCCGACCATAACTTCAAACACTAACTAAAATAAACATGTTGTAAATTACGGGTACATTTTATGTGGCGTGATTTGCAACGTGTCCAAAACAACAAGTGTACGCCATCGTGACTTGTTTCAGAATAATTCTATAAATATTAAAAGCGGTTCAAAAGGTTTTAAAATGCACAATGGGTTTAAGACATATAATTAATTAGATAATTAGGCCAATTATTAATAGTTAAGCGATCGTGCTAGAACCACGAAATTCGGGAGTGCCTAACACCTTCTCTCGGGTTAATAGAATTCCTTACCCAGATTTCTGGTTCGCAAACTTTAAAACAGAGTCAAAACTTCCTCGATTTGAGATTTAAAATAAACCGGTGACTTGGGACACCATAAATATTCCAAGTGGTGACTCTGAAATTAAATAAATAATCCCAAAATCGATTTATGTCACTTAAATTGGAAAAACTCCCTTATCCCACCCCTATCGGGAAAAAGGAGGTGCGACAACATCCATCACCGATAGTGTTGGCGCAGGATCATCCTCAGCCGCATGGTTAAAGTTATTCCGAGCTTTCCCCGGGTAGGGTACCACCTCATCTGCCGCCAAAAAACTTTTGTCTTACACCAAGTTCGTCTCCTCGTCGAGAAAGCGGACAACATTCTCCGGCCGGAGCATTGACAGCTTGGTTAGGGTTCGAAGAATTGTCCATTGTAAATCGGAGCAAGAGTCGGGAATATGGGAAAAAGATATAGCAGTTACGAAAGTTGTTTACACTCCTTGAAAGTATGAACGAACGATAAATGGCCGGCGATTTCGAAGATTTCTGCTTAAACTCGATTTGGATAATGCCCTATCAAGACAAAATTCCCCTACTTACAGGCACAAAAATCCCGATTAAACGAAGATGAAACGCCGCCTTTTTCAAAAAAGCAACGGAATGGGCACAAGAAACTATGCGACGATCTCCACATAAAATGTGTGTCATAATGAAACCTGACGAATTAATGTCACTTCAACTGACATACAGGTCTAACATGTTCCCTCGAAACATCATATATTCTCCTCATCAAGGAACGCGCGCCCATGCCCCAAAACTGGCCTCGACCTAGGGGCGATGAGATCCACTCGACGTGCCCATCCAGAGACGGCCGAATGCTCAGATTTTGACGATTTGTGATGACAAGGTCCGCCCACCGCGCTCGCTCGAAGGCGACCCCGACGGGCGAAGGGACTAACTTTATAGGTCAAAATATGTCCATTAGGCTGACACTAAAGGACGCAGTGAAAGGTCGACCAAACTGTGGTCACAGCTTGCAGAGTACGACCCTGTCAATCACCTGTCATACCCGAGATCGATTCAACAGAGGGTTTGCGTGGCTAAGCACCCGTCATTAACAACGTTTCAAAGACCAAGTGACCATCAGAGGACCCATTAGTTAAAGACCGTTGGATAAAGGGAAATATGGGGATATAAATAGGGGGATCTTCCACAGAAAAGGGGGATCCAGAAAGGGAGAAAGGAGCCTTCCCCAGCTAGTTCAGCAACAATCAAGCTAACATTCTCAAGGGGATATCTCTTTTCTTCTTATACGCATGGGCATGGAACATTACTTCTAAGATGTAAGCCTATTATTCATGTTAGCCCCTTTTTGTAATTATCAGAAGAGTTCAATAAACTCGTGCCTTTTTTATATTCATATTCAATGTAGTTTGATTTAGAGTCAATTATATTTGGTTTAGATTTATCCTCTATTCCACTTTTGGTTGATCTTGCAAAAAAACTTAAGCTACTTTTTGTGCAAACATATTGGTCGAAATTTGGATCAGATTGCATAAGGCCAGCGGCCGAGGTCGAAGCGTAGCTCGACCAATAATTAGGGGCAGAGGTCCTAATTCAGACGAAGTCGAGCAGAAGTCTTTAG
This sequence comes from Nicotiana knightiana, assembly GCA_005239525.1. Lineage (NCBI taxonomy): Eukaryota > Viridiplantae > Streptophyta > Magnoliopsida > Solanales > Solanaceae > Nicotiana > Nicotiana knightiana. The sequence goes on from MDKJ01330519.1 coordinate 8,925, forward strand.
TGACGATAGCCCAGTTTTGAACTAGAGACGGGGAATAACATCATATTCCCTCCCTTTTACTTTTTAGGGTTCCTTAAAGGATGTCTCATATATATATATATATATAACACCAGGGGGTTGAGGGAGAAAAAAAACATTCTTTTCTATATTGTTGACTATCGAAAGAATATACACTTTTTGTCTCATCTATTGATTCCCAAGTTAAGAAACACATTTCTATATAAAAGATCCAAGAACTCAGAATCACACTCACGATGTCCATCATTTACTTTGTTGAAAACAAGACAGTTGATATTCACCACTCGGTATTCGGACGTGTAATCATTTGTTATTACATTTATTGCTATTGCATGTATTCATTTCATATATTCCACTGTATATTCATTGTCAATCATTATAAGCATCCTGGTTTAGCATTTAATATCACGGCGTCTCTACTCCTCTCATTAATCATTAATTTCGTAGATCTAATGATTATTAAGCTTAACTAGGATTAACTTATCATCTTAGCTTAATAGATGTCATATAAGTGTGTTATCGTATACGCACACACTTATACGCACACATCTAGCTCTTTCCATCTGCACAAACTAACAATGGCAGGGAAGGGAGAAGAAAGGTTGAAAGCCATAGCAGAAGTTACCGCTAACCTCATGAACTCCATTGATGAGGATAACGATAGAGGAGAGCTGAACACCACACCCAGCATCACGACAGGACAAGGCGGTTCACCTCCTCTCCGTGAAAGCATAACAGTCGTTCGAGAAAAAGGCGCTTACACGTCCACAGTGTAAGAAGCACCACCGGCGGTGAAAAGGATATTAGAAGCATGGTTGACAAGTACACTGAATGAGTTCCTCGATAAGCCTGCTCTAGGAATGTCTCAGAACGCCGCACCAGCAAAAACAACCACCAACGAACAACCAGCTCCCTGCCCAACAAGTAACACTAACACTACAGTCGATGCAGGTAACGACGCACTCACAGCTATACTGAGGAACATGGAGGAGATAGAAAATGAAAATAAGGCACTACGAGATCAGATGAAAGAGCACCAGGACAGGGTCGACAAAATACCCGGTGCCCCAAAACTCCTACCCAAATGGGACGTTGGTCGGTTCGTAGAGCAACCATATAGTGAAGAGGCAGCACCACACTCCATCCCCAAAACCTTCAAGATGTCGATGTACTTGAAAATATATGATGGCACGACGGACCCTGAAGATCACATAGTCCACTATGTCACAGCAGTAAAAGGCAACGACCTCTCAAAGGAGCAAGTATCGCCTGTGCTTCTTAAGAAGTTCGGTGAAACCCTAACTACGGGAGCCCTGACATGGTACTCACAGCTGCCAGCAAAATCCATAACGGCGTTCGAAGAAATGGCTGATAAGTTCGTAATCGCCCACGCCAGAGCCAAGAAGGCCGAGTCTAGGGTGAGCGATATATTCGCCGTAAGGAAGTCGCCTGGCGAGGGACTCAGGGACTTGCTCGCCTTATTCAACAGAGTGAAGATGAGTTAACCAAATGTATCTGAGGGCATGGTCGTAGCTACCTTCCAAAATGGGTTGAACAGAATCGGATCGAGGGCAACCAGAAAGCTATTGAGAAGGCTCATGAAATACCCTCCAACTACTTGGGAAGAAATCCACAACGCCTACTTTGCCGAGGACCGAGTGGATGAGGACGACCTCAACAGCTAATGCCAGTCCATACAGAGTCTAGACGGGATCGCCGCAATGACGCCCGAAGAGATCACCCAGGCCCATGTCCCAAACGCGACCGACACCAACCATATGTCAGAATAGCAATTCCACCACCTCCTCGCCATATGGAAGGGTCGTCAAGGCCAAACACAGGGACTCTACGCAACGACAAAGGTATGCCCCCACCTTTATCTACTCTCACTTTTTGTGTCTCCCTTTCAGAAATAGTGTACGCATTTGAAAAGCTCGGGCCAAAGGTAAAGTGGCCACAGAAGATGAAGTCCGACCCAAGCACAAGAAGGTCGAATGCCCTCTGTGAGTTCCACCAGGAACGAGGCCACAAGACAGAGGAATGCATAGTATTAAGACAAGAAGTGGTGAACATGCTCAATCAGGGACACCTGAAAGAACTGATGAGCGACCGTGGAAGATCCAACTTCGGCAGAGGACGAGAACAACACCAAGGACCTCTAAAACCACCCTCCCTCACCCACGCCATCCAAATCATCATCGGCGGAGGAAACGAGGCCATAATTAATCATGTGAAATTCACCACCAGGCACAAGCTAAAGCGGTCAATCACACATGAACGGTATGACGACCTCGAAAGACAGTATCATCTTCTATAAGTCAAATACCCACGATTTTACCTTCCCTCACCTTGATGCTCTTGTTATTAATTTAAAAATCTTAGATACTAACATAAGAAGGATAATGGTCGACGATGGAAGCGGCGCGTGTATTATCCACCCCCGAATTCTCTCTCAAATAAGACTCGAGGATAAGATAATACCCCGCTGCATAACACTAACAGGGTTTAACAATGCAGTTGAACGAACTTCAGGAGAAATAACTCTACCCGTCCTGGCCGGAGGCGTCACGTTGGAGACAACGTTCCATATCATGAACCAGGACACAACTTATAACGCCATCATAATAAAGTTCCCGACCCCTTTGGGGAATATTTAGCATCACAGGTGAACAACACACATCACAGAAGTGCTACCGCATCGCCCAAGATTGTAAGTATACCCAACAATTGAAAGGAACAAACTCGGAAGCATAGAAATTACCAAAGTCGGGAGCAAAACCCGACGATCAGGACGACATCATCAAAGACCCCGACGTCGTGGAGGCCGCAGGATCAACAATAGAAGACCTTGACCCCGTCCAGTTAGACAAAAATGACAACAACAAAAAGGGTTACATCGGTCACAAACTCTCCGAACCAGGTAAATTTCATGAATTTCTAACTAACAGTGCAGATCTATTCGCTTTCTCCCATGCAGACATGCCAGGTATTCTAAAAGACATCGCGACACACATATTAAACGTGGATCCGCTCTACCCGTCAGTACGTCAAATGAGAAGGAAATTCAACACCGCAATTAACGATTCAGTCCGCGAAGAAGTAGAGAAACTACTAGCCAATGGCTCCATTAGAGAATCCAAGTACCCCATGTGGGTCGCCAACGTGGTCATGGTGAAAAAGAAGAATGGGAAATGGCGCATGTGCGTCGAGTTCACAGACCTGAACAAAGCATGCCCAAAGGACTCCTTCCCACTGTCCCACATCAACCAGATCATCGATGCAATGGCAGGACACGAGTTACTAAGCTTCTTGGACGCATACTCAGGATATAATCAGATCCTTATGGAAGAGGAGGATCAGGAAAAAATGACTTTCATAACTCACCAAGGGACTTATCGTTATTGAGTCATGCCATTCGGACTGAAGAATGCAGGGGAGACTTACCAAAGTTTGGTCATCAAGATGTTCAAAGAACAACTCGGAAAAACGATGGAAGTATACATAGACGATATGCTATTCAAATCCAAAACGAAAGAAGATCATATCGACCATCTGAAAGAAGCCTTTGACATACTGAGACGATATGGCATGAAGCTGAATCCCAAAAAATGTGCCTTCGGCGTAACCTCAGGCAAGTTCCTCGGCTTCTTAGTATCACAAAGAGGCACAGAATTCAACCCTAACAAGATCAAAGCTATCAAAGAGATACTCGAACTGTTGACCAGCATAAAGCAGGTACAAAAGCTCACCGGCCGCATAGCCGCACTATCAAGGTTTATCTCACGATCTTCGGACAGATGCCAAAAAATCTTCAACGTCCTCAAAAAAGACAACGGACTCCAGTGGAACTCAGAATGTGTCGAAGCCTTAAGAAAATTGAAATCATATATGTCCTCGCCCCCACTACTCGCCAAAGCCAAAACCGGCGAACGCCTCCTAGTATACTTGGCGGTATCACAAGTAGCGGTAAGTGCAGTACTCGTCCATGAAAACAAAGGTACGCAATCACAAATCTATTATATTAGTAAGACTCTGGTCGACACTGAAATGAGGTACCCGCACCTCGAGAAGCTGACCCTGGCACTGGTCACGGCTTCAGGAAAGCTTAGACCTTACTTTCAATGCCACCACATATCAGTCGTTATGACATTTCCCCTTAGAAGTATTCTACATAAGCCCGAACTATAGGGAAGATTGGCTAAGTGGGCCATCGAACTAAGCGAGCACGATATCATATATCAGCCGCGAACAATGATAAATTTGCAAGTGCTAGCAGAATTCGTCGCCGACGTCAGTGCCAAGATAATGCCTGAAGTCGAACAGGAAGCCTCTCATAACGAGTCTCTTCAACCTGACCTATAGGTCCTACATACTGACGACGCCTCTAACGCATCAGGATCGGGACTGGGACTCGTACTCGAGGTCCCGACGGGCGAAGTAATCCGCCAATCTATACGATGCCCAAATATGACTAACAACGAGGCCGAGTATGAGGCCGTTATTGCAGAACTCAAACTAGCCCTCAAACATGGAGCCCAAAGAGTCATCCTCCGGTGCGATTCACAACTTGTGGTCAACCAAGTAACAGGGACTTATCAGATCAAGGCCAAGCTGCAAAAATACCAAACAGAAATCCACAAACTACTGCCAGAGTTCGACGAATGCCCGCTCGACCAAATACCTCGAGCCCAAATCACTGAAGCAGATGGCCTCGCCAAGCTAGCAGCGGCAACAAAAAAGATAAATGGAAGGGACAACGTCGTCACATTACTCCGCTCGTCATTATACCAACTTAAGGTACACTCTGTAAACTTAACCTGGGACTGGTGCAACCGTATTATAACTTACTTGCAGGAGGGAACACTCCCAACAGACAAAAAAGAAGCAAGAAAGCTCTGAATGCAGGCAGCAAGGTACAACATCATCGATAACGACCTGTACAAAAGAACGTTCGGCCGCCTTTTGGAAAAATTCCTAGGACCAAATCAAACCAGGCGAGTACTCGAAGAAGTACACAAAGGCCATTGTGGCGCCCACACCGGCAATCGAGCACTCGTTAGATGCCTCATACGAGCCGACTACTATTGGCCCACCATGAAAAAAGAAGTTGCAGGCTTCGTCACCCTGATACACCAAGAAGGAGAACATTTCCACTCAGTCATGTCACCCTGGCCATTCATTAAGTGGGGAATGGACATCGTAGTGCCGCTCCCAGCCGGGCGAGGTAACGTACGTTTCCTTTTAGTTTTGACTGACTACTTCTATAAATGGGTGGAAGCAGGCGCCTTCACTCAAATACGCGTACATGAAGTCATCACATTCATATGGAGAAATATAATATGTCTCTTAGGCATCCCAAAGGAAATCAGTTGTGATAAGAAACCACGGTTCACCGGGAGAAAGACCGTCGAGTTCTTCGAGAAATGGCACATCAAACGCATACTCTCCATGCCATATCATCCCGCCGGAAATGTCCAGGCCGAATCCTCCAACAAAACTATATTGAACATCATGAAAAAGAAACTAGAGGATGCTAAGGGATTGTGGCTAGAAATGCTACCAGAAGTGCTATGGGCATATCGCACTACGCCAAAAACAAGCACAGGAGAAACTCCATACTCCTTGGTTTACGACACAGACGCAGTCATACCAGTCGAGGTCAGACAGCCAAGCCTCAGATACTCCAACGAAAGTGGACCGAGCAATAATGAGAGAAGAAAACAAGATCTCAACGACAAAGAGGAACGACGGGATATGGCATACATAAGGATGGTTTCCCAAAAACAAAGAGCAGAACGATTAAGTCCTCAAGGTTAAAACACACTGGAACATCGCTCATCTCAAGTGCTTCAACTTCTAAAATAGACGCCCTCTAAGTCGCACTCTTTTTCCCTCACTCGGGTTTTATCCCCATAAGGGTTTTAGCGGGGAGGTTTTTAGTGAGGCGATGAGGGGGGCGCCTCGAAGTTCAAGATACTTATTCATCGCTCTGCCTATCGTCTACTCCAGCCGGACCAATGAAGGGACTAGGTAGAGAGAACTTCTCAAATGTATACAATAAACAAAGTATGTAGCATTCTCCTGTAACATTATCCAATGAAGTGAATAAACAAAGCAACACGCAGCTTTTCTTCTTACAACTCCAAAACCGTTCTACTCCACATACATTCGGCCTAGCTCGAAAACATACATTCGGCCTCACTCAAATATTTACATTCGACCTCGCTCAAATATTTACATTCGACCTCGCATTCAACCTCGCTCGAATACATACATTCGATCTCGCTCGAATACATACATTCGATCTCGCTCGAATACATACATTCGACCTCGCTCGAATATATGGGTGTTCATGGTTCGGTTTGGATCAGTTTTTCCCTAAAAAAAACCAAACCAAGTAAGTTGGTTTTTAAAATGTTGGAACCAAACCAAACCAATTAAGTCGGTTTTTTAGCGATTCGATTTTTGCGGTTTTTATCGATTTTTCAGTTTTTTCGGTTATTTATCGATTTTTTTCTTAAATATGAGACATACACTACCAAACACATATTCCGGCGACTACATTTTCAATGTAACACTATCAAACCAATTGCTCTTTGAGAAATCTATCATTTACCATGATATATTGATGATAATTGAATAAAATAGTGATGAATAATTAAAGTACTCAATTAAAAATTAATTATTTTTAACATGAAATAATTCTGGTACTTAGTAAAAGAAAACTATAAATCAAACTAGAACGTAAAGGCAAATAATTAGATTATTTTAGTAGTAAAGAATTAGACTTAAAATACAAACGATTAAGATGTACCATAACATTTTAGAAACATTATATAAAAATGTACATATATATAGGTGTAATAATAAATTTAAATAGTTACTTCTATAGTCGGTTTGGTTCGGATTTTTTTCGGTTATTTTTTTTATTAAAACCAAAACCAAACCAAATTTGATCGGTTTTTAAAATTCAAAACCAAAACCAAAACAAACCTAAAAAGTATCCGTTTTTTGGTCGGTTTGGTTCAGTTTTTCGGGTTTTTATTGTTGATATCCAATTTTTCCCTATAATATTTTCAAAATGCATATATACTTCCAAAATCGTGCATTAGCATCAATAATATTTTCCCATAATTTCTGCATTTTTGAGGATTTCTAATTAATTTATCCCAGTATTTTATTATATAAATAATCATTAACTGCACTACAAATAATTTTATAATAATTTTACGATTTACTTTTGCTATTATATTAACAATAAGCATAATTATTTCACAAATGGCGACATTTACATTTTTGGGTTACAATTGCAATAACTTTGCAATTATAGCCCATCTATGCATTATTACATTACTTTACCAGAAAATAGTTTGTTGCATTTTTAAAATATTGAGTAATTATTTTAAAACATTTCTATGCATGAAAACCATTTTTATAATCTGTTAATTATTTTTATAAATTATTTTTATCAATTAATTGGGTATTTAACAAATAGCCCTTTAATTTCTTTAACTTTTCGGACCTAACCCTTTAAATACCGGCCCAAATGTCACGACCCGAAATCCCACCTTCGGGCCGTGATGGCGTCTAACGTTGAACCCGCTAGACAAGCCAATGTGTACAGTTAAACTAACATGACAACACCGAATTAACAGAATAAACTAAAAACAATTCACAATTTTTAACAGCGGAAATAGATAAAGTGTCAAAGCTAAGTAAGGCTGAGCCCGGCCCCGGCCTCTAGCACGGCCTCGTCCTCGACCTCTACCCCTCGTAGGAGTTGTAGCAGGAGTGTCGGGTTGCTGAGTGGAACCAAGGGAAGCACGCGTCCTCGCCATCTGCGAGAGATTAGAATAGAAACTCAATCAGCACTCAGAATTCATATCGCACGACAGAGATGAAAAGAAATGAGGAGTCATCCCAACTTTGCAGCCTCTGGGGGATAAATACAGACGTCTCTGTACCGATCCCTCAGACTCTACCAAGTTGTCCGTGAGTTGTGAGACCTAAGCAACCTAGAGCTCTGATACCAACTTGTCATGACCCGAAATCCCACCTTCGGGCCGTGATGGCGTCTAACGTTGAACCCGCTAGACAAGCCAACGTGTACAGTTAAACTAACATGATAACACCGAATTAACAGAATAAACTAAAAATGGTTCACCATTTTTAATAGCGGAAATAGATAAAGTGTCAACGCTAAGTAAGGATAACATAATAGCACGTTGCAAGAATTCCCCACAACCTGGAGTCACAAACTCACGAACTATCTATAGGAGTGCTAAATACAAAGTCTGAAATGAAA
>ML378764.1:6749-20272 GCA_005239525.1 Nicotiana knightiana
GGTGCTCTTTGTTAGAAATAAAGATGGCTCCTTGCGGATGTGTATTGACTACAGGCAACTAAATTAATTCACTATCAAGAATAAGTATCCCCTTCCACGGATTGATGACCTATTCGACCAGTTACAAGGTGCCAAATGTTTTTCGAAGATCGACGCTATATGGTCATTCCATGGTCTTCGTGGAAATTCCTGGAGATACTGGACTCTTTGAAGATGCTCCAACAAACAAATTTGCAGCAACAAGTTACAACCCTCAATATGTTTGAACCCATTCTTGCAACGATCCAGAGCTCGGTACATTTCTTCTACGATCATTGGGACAATAGTGTATGTTTATCCCTTAATCCCCTCCATCAAAGCTTTGGTTACCATGTCCAACCTGGTGTGAATCATGTCCCGTTGGATTGGAAACGCTATTATACCTAGAAAACAGACGATGAATAGGAAAATTCAACGAGGAGTCCAACCCAGGGAAGTGATGGAGAATTCATCATGAAAAACACGATAAGATTTGTTGTGTCCATATCGTTCGTAAAGGAAGTCGAAAGGTATGTAGGACTTCTTCAGGCATGCTAAATCATCATTCTTTCTCAGACCCATCATTTTCAGAAACCCCCTAGGAGTGCAATTTTCTGGCACCAACAAACCGGGAATATCCCAGGGTAACCTAGTGAATCCTCATATTTCCTCCAAGAGAGGAGTCATTTCTATATTTCCAAAATGGAATACAGCCCTTTCTCCGTCCCAAAACATGGTAGCAGCCTCGATCAACATGTTATTTGGCTGGATGTCAAATAAGGAGGGTAAATTTTCGAGAACCCTCTTCACATGATTTTTGTCCCTTGGCGAAAGGTTTTCCCACCAATCTATATTTCGGACCATGTCGAACCTGGGGAATTCGTGCCTCATTTTCTGCAAAATAAACAAGGTTAGACCCTTTCCCCCTCCGGATTCGACTACTTACACATTAACAATTAGAATATCGGCATTTTTTTCTCCAAATAATGCACATATCGTGATTGTGCCCGTTGGGATTGTAGAAATCCCGGTGGGATTTGGACAAGGCTTTCTTAGAAGGTTATTATGCGGACAACATATTAACATATGCTAGTTTTGATCATGATGCATGTACAATTATCATCAGAGAAAGGTTTTTATAGAAGTCTAGAATGGTAAGCCCAAGCAGACAACTTGAGAGGGGAAGGCACGAAACCATCGACTGTACCACTGATCGACTAGTTTTACCGCAAATAAGCATTTCCAAATTAAAAGGGTCATAATTGTAAAGGCAGGAAGGAAATAAAACAAAGAGAGGAGTTAGTTTCCATACTGAAAAAGCGATAAAACGGGAAAGACATGACAAAAAAGGGACTTTAGTGAGCATAATATTGCAGTCAAAAAATGAAGGACGGCAAACAAGTCCATACAAACTGGGAATGGGAAAGGGATGTGCAAGTATTAGCAAAAATAATAAAGACATGCTTATTGACAAAGACTAATTCACAAAACAAGTTCGTTATGGTAAGAGCCTAAGGATATCCCCAGCAGAGTCGCCATGCTGTCGCGCTCCCTTTTTCTCGAAATCGAGTTTCGATATTTGACAACTCCTTTTTGATAAGGAAAAGTAATTGGATGTTGAGAGAGTCACCACCTAACGGATTAAGGTGCGTTAGGGCACCTATTGCAAATAACTTATATTGTACCAGTTTGCATCACCAGAGATTGGGTAAGGACTCAAATTACCTCGAGGGGAAGGTGTTAGGAACCCCTCGAGATCCACAACGGTGGGTCCCAGCCAAACTTAAATTATGTGAATTAGTCTAAAGAACTTAAATTATGTGAATTAGTCTAAACAAGAAAAAGAGAGGAATTATTTAATAAGGATGGGGGGTCCTAAGTTTTTTAGCCTATAGGATCACCCCGTGCAACATAAATAATAATTCGTAACTCCCCCGAGACGGGGGTGTTACTCATATTATTCAGCAGGCAAAGACTATCATCTCCTGCTACCCAATTACTATTTTTGAGTTTTTACCTAAAGCGCTCTAATCAATTCTAACTCGTGTCCTATGCATGAAGTACCCGTCCCTTGCCTATGGTCCTGGAAGAATTGGGACCTCTATTTTGGATGGTTCTAGACTTGACCTAAGTTGCTCAAAATTAAAAATACTAACCGATATAGAAAACAGTTAGGACTTTCAAATAGAGACAAATATAGGCTCAAATTAGCCTCCACATATAAGCAACAAATGCACGCAACTGATTAACCTTAGCAGGTTTATTAATCGCAGAACCTTATAGGCAGAAACATCTATGTGATGTTGAACGAACAAACAGGCAGTCATATATGAAATCAGTTTCTTAATGCGATTATTATAGCCTAAATAAATTTGCCTACTGATTTTATAACAGTATGATTAAGCCTATTGACATGGTATCTAGGTGCTTTAGGCGTTGGTGAATAATGGCAGGCTATAGGAAAATATCCAGAATTATTTATTTAATCCTATAGGCATGTTGTCTAGGTGATTCGCGTAGTAATTGGCAGTGGTAATCACATAAGCATATTCAGCAGTAGTTAATCGAGTCCTATAGGCATGGTTTCTAGTGATGATAAATAGCACAGTATTACATACTCTTAATAGGATGATATTTGAAACTGATTTTACACCCTATAGGCATGATTTGTATAATTAAACTAATTTTAAAACTTATAGGCATGGTTTCTAGCACACAATTTCAACAACACAGTACATAAAACCTATAGGCAGGATTTCTAGCATACATTTTGGTAACACACTATAATCCTATAGGCAGGACTTCTACCTAGTTTGATTACGAATGTAAAAATAAGAACCCCTTCCCATTTTTACTAATACCCCAGAATGTTATTACAATAATTATTACAGACCCATAATGAATATAGTACATTATAGAACAAATATAGCTATAGGGAGCCTACAGCAGGCCCAATGATGCACCTAGCCAGGCCAAGCCTTCATTCTCACACTTCACAAACAATCCCACAGTTATAGGCTCGTAGACACAAGCAGACAAGTGATTCACCCAGTGAGTACATGACAAGATTTGAGCATATAGAACCAAGGCCCTAGTGTGTCAGAGTTCCCAAGGGCTTCAAGAACCCAGGGCAGTGCTCACACTAGGGTGGTTAATCAAAACAATTCCAATAAAGGATTAAGGACCAAGTCCTAGTGTGCCAGAGTTCACAAAGGTTACTAATGAACCCCGAGCAGTGCTCCCACTAGGAAGGCCAAAGGATAGAATTTAGGCAGCATTGATTAAAAAGCATGATTCAAAGAGTTTGAGTGACAGAAGAGAAAGACCAAAATTGAGAAAACATGAATTGATTAAACAGACATAGCCAAGTTGAATCAGCAAACAAAACACTTAGGTGCATCATAGAACTCAAGCAAGAACCGATTTAATAAAGCTCATAACAGGTTTCAAACTCAGTGCAGGCAGCATCAATATGCTAAAGAGAGCTAAAGAACATGTTTACAAATAAGTTAGAACATGTTAAATCGATCTAAGTACATAACACAGTGTTAGTACTAAGAGAACCAGGACAGCATCATAGAAAGGAGGGGGCATCATATTAAGGCATGCAACTTGACAAATCATGACAAGTAGTAGCTAGTGTTGTTATATTGGTCTAACAATGGGGACTCAGTTTATAGCAAAGGCTCGTTTTAAAGTAGAAAACTAAGAATGATGAGACAGTCATTACAAACATCAGAGAGGTATAGGGTTGAGTGACTTTGTTTATATAATAACAAAAGGCATATCATCACTAATATCAAGAGTCACAGAGGCATTTATAACAGGGATTCAGGGTAAGGGATATACATGCTCATATCCATATTTGGGGTCATAGATTTAGTGCCAACAACATATACAAATCAAGGGTATGAAAGAATGAAATACAGAAGTTAGGTAACTAACCAGTTAAGTGAAGAAAATACACAGAAGAAGTATGGAAGTAGCTCAGAATCCAGTGGCCTTGGCTTCCAGCCGGCCAAAGACAGAATATAGGGCACCTTTAAGTTTCGAAAGTATATTAAGTTCAGAAAATTCAAGGTTTTTTCTTAAGGAATAAGGGGGAGGGTATATATAGTAGTGTAAATTAGCACATAATCAAGGGAAAAAATCAATCACGTGTAAGGAGATATTTGCAGAATCAGTCATACGCACAAATTAAGGGGTTCAAGAAATTAAGGAAGCATCCCCAGAAATCACTCGAAGTAATTAATGCAGAATGCGTAATACCAAAAATAACAAATTTTCCAGAATATTAGACATGTCAAATAGGGAAACATAAGATTATTCAGAATATTGGGCAAATATTAAAGGAATCACAGGTAATGCTAAACTAAAAGAGATTATTCAAACTATTTGAATAAATATTGAAGGAAACACAAAATAACACGAGACAAATTTTAAGCGGAATATTGACGTAAAGATCAGGAAAAATATAAAAAGATAAGGCAATCGAACACAAAAATGAAAGATTCACTAGAATTAGGAAGGAAAAATTTAAACCCTAGTTTTAAAGGGAAGTATCAGTAAAGAAAAGTACGAAAATGAACAAAATAAGGTAAGAATCACATGAGATAAAACAGAATAGTGTTAGAAATAAAAAAAAATCGGACCTTTTTTAGGTTCGATGAAAGGGTTTGAAAACCCTAATTTGGGGTAAGTAAGAATCAAAAGAGATACGAACATACTCGTCACCCTCAAAGATTCAGGGATGAATATAGACAGAATAACCACAGAAAATCAAAGGGTTGAACCGTTTAGGTTTGATTATGGCAAGATTTGTTTGCCATGTTAGGCAAGCAACTAAATAAGGTCATAAACGAGTAGCCCGCGTTGAGGACAGACAAATAAGGTAAGGGAATCCATGGAGGATTTCTGATTTGGGGTTGGATTTGGGGATGTTTATGGGTGACAACGGCTTAGGGTTTATGGGGTGAAAGATGAGAGCGTTCAAAGGCAGGGTTTGGGGTGGGGTTGATTAATTAAAGAAGGGGATTAAACGGGGGTCGTTGATCTTAGGAGATCAACGGCCAGGATTTGAAATGTGAGTGGGGCGGGTCGGTTAAATGGGTACGGACCGGGTTATAACTAAAGGGGCCGTTTGGTTTGCGCTATGGTGGATTGGGCTAGGTATTAAAGTAGTTGGGTTGGGCTTATTTGGGCTGGTTTGGGTAGCCTAGGTCTGAAAATAGGAGGAATTTAGGGCTATTAGTTAAATACTCATTTTTAGTTAATAAAATAATTCATAAAAATGATAAATAAAATAGTAAAAATATTATTTGTGCATAAAAATAGTTAATAACAATTATTTAACACTACAAAAATATTTTTTGCAAAAATAAAGTAATTATAAGCATGTATAGGCTATTATCGCAAATGTACAATTTTGACCTTAAAATGCAAATGTAATTATAATAAATACACCAAAAATATTTAAAACATGGTATGGATATAAACGATGAAGTTAGATGATAAAATCATCATAATTTTTTGCGATGCAATTAATGATTATTTATGCAATTAATGATTATTTATCTAATAAAATATGGGAATAAATTGATTTAAAAATCTCTAAACTTATATAAAAATTAGGAAAAAATACTTGTATGTGTTTATGAATCAAATAATGATGCATATGCACTCTTTTTAAAGTATATATGTATATTTGAAATATATGAGGGAAAAATTAGGTATCAACAGTCATTGGGTGTTTTGATCTATGGCTTTGAGCCAAGTGGGGGAGTCTGCTATCGACGAGTAGATTGATCGGTCATGTGTTGTAATTATTTCGGTTTCAGGTATAATTGTGAATCAGCTATGATTTACAGAGGTTGAGATCGAGGATGACTCTGGCAAGGAAATTTCTGGATACGGGTTGCATTACACTCTATGGGTATATGGAGATCATTGAATAGTTGAGTTGTTATTCGTAAAGGATGTAGTGTGCATGGAGTAGGAATTTGCTCTATTGCTTTGGAGTGTGGGATACTCCCTGGGGTGTTGGTGTGCTAATAGGGCACAGGTCGTTCGGTCCGTTGGGTCAGTTTAAGTGATATTTTAGTAGAGTGGATGTCTCTCGAGAATGGTTCTATGAGATTCAAGATTTAAATATAGAGATTGAGGATTTTCCAGATTGGCATATGGCTAGAATCTGATATTTACATTGGATTGTGTTGAGACTCATGGTATTTCTATATCATTATGGATAATATATTTCAGTATCAAGAAGGTGAAGAAAATTGTTTTAGGCTCACATAAGGTCTCATTAGAGTGGTTGTCTCGGTTGTGGTGCTTCGGGGTGCTTAAGAGGGAAGTCAGCGGCTTATGGACCTTATGCCATTAGGGTTTTATACTGGGGTCTTTTGTGTGGTGAATTTTGGTTAGGGATCGTGGTATTCTAGCAAGGAAAAGTATCAATTTGAAGGCAATTTGGAAGGGACTTGGAGAAATAGCACAGCTTGGTAGTAGTTTGGATCAGCACAGTAATGAGTATGATCGGTTTGTTAGGTATTTATGACGTGGCTAGTCTCTACAGGTGCTTCGTGGCTATGCTCTTGGGTTTTGGCGATCTACGTGGCTGGGTTGAGTTAGAGAGACTCAGTTCTGATGGTTTGGTTATGTGCAAATGGGTTTGAAGAGTTATCAATGGTTTTTACCACGATTCGAGGGGTATATTTCCTACTGGCGTGAATAGCATGTAGTGTATAGTGAATTTCTCCTACATGAAATCAAATGGAAGGTCCTCGGCTAATTGAGTATGTAGTTTCTTGTGACTCGGAGTGGGCTATGAAGTTCTCGTATTTTTCATATGATGGCATGCTGGATGCGGTGTGTTGTGTGGGATTGAGATTTGCATGTGCTAGGTCACAGTTCAGTCTCAGAGGGAAGGTTATAAATTCATAGGCAGCATGGACAGTCACAGGTGGCTAGGTAAATGATATTACTATTTGGTATGGCTTGATGAGAGTATACATTTCAGAAGGGGCAATATGTTTGATTTATGGATACTTCACCGGTACTGCGACACTCTCCTGGTTGATCGACTGCTGATATTCGTATTTTGCTATGTGACAAGGAAGAATCTTAGAAGTATTTCCTCACGTGATGATCTTGTGTGAGAGATGTGTTAGACATTCTAGCGGTGGAGTTGGGATCAGATATGGTACTTCGTGTATCCTATGGATTTGGATGCTGGGAGTTCTTATGAGCGGATTGTGTCATGGTTATGGACTGTGAAGTCATGGCCGGAGCTATCCAGATGATAGCATGTGTTATGATTCAGTTATTGTGGGCTTTAGGAGGTTTATTTATCTATTTGTGGGTGGCCGGAATTGAATTGGGGGTCCATTAGTAGGCCCAGTTAGGATGTGTATTCTGCACCGAGTCGGATTGGTTTGGCTCCATAATGCTATTGTTGAGGAATGTGCCATTCGGTTGTTTCTAAGATTATCCGTGTTATGAAAATTTCCGTGAGATACTCTTCTACGCTACGAGGAGTTGTGATTCATTGGTTTAGGCACACATGGTGCGTTCCTATTGTGGTGTTATAGTGGAATTTGAGCGAGATGAGTAATTGGGTATTGCATGATTGAGGGCATATTATATATGTTCCTTCGAGTTTTGTGTGGTATCATCTGATTCTCCGTGGTTATGGTAAAGCACTTTGGGTACTGGATGTCGAATTTCGCGTGGTTATTGATTTTGAGCAGGGTGGCTCGAGGTATATGATATGGACCAGCGTCTGGATGGAGTCACGCATTGCAGTGGAGTTATGTTGAGATATGAACCTTTGTGTTAGAATGGGGTGATGGTTCTACGGTGTGTGATGGGTTTTTAGCTTTTTTTGGTGGTGGTACCCATTGAGTTTGCGGGATGGTTCTCTTGATTGAGTCATTTTCGTGATTGAATACATTTGGGTTGTTTCTTATTGGTGCATGGATTGCACGGTTTGTGGCTCCGAGTAGTATTGGTGTCGCATGTCAGTAGGTTAGTTGGTACTCGATAAGAGGAAGTCGTCGGATCTAGGATGGGTGCTATCGCATTTGATTGCAGTATATTTGGAAGGATAATATCGGAAGTCGGCCTAGGAATTGGCTATAGTTCTTGTTGAAGGAGAGGGAGATCCACGGCTTGTTGATTGATTAATGGTTATGAGTTTCCGCGCGTTCTTTCATTATCGGCAGTGTACGAAGGATTTAGAGTGATATTTTGTTAGATATGAGGTTTATTACCGGCATTGGGTCGTTCTGAGCGATTACTATGATCGGAGATTATTGCTATGAGTATTTGAGTTATGAGATATATCATGTGATTGTGTCTTGGATTATGGTTATGGCTTGATACAGTTCGTTCAGACTCATACAGTATGTGGGTTGCAGGATTCAGACCTTATAAGAAATTCCGGATGATTGGAAATTGGATTCTAAGGCTTGTGGGATTGGTTAAATTGAGAAAATTTTAGTTATGTTGTGTTATCGGACGTATATGGGATAGGGTAACATGGGATCACCCCCAGGTATGTGCACTGTAAGGTTATGCGGCAGTTCGATGGTTCTGAAAACAACTCTTGGCACGTTCAAGGACGAACGTATGTTTAAGTGGGGTAGAATGTAACGACCCGACCACTCGTTTGAGCATTTGCACTTCGCTCGAGTATTTGCAGGCATGAGTAGCTCCGTATGATGTATTATGACTTATGTGAATCATCAGTTTTGGTTTTCAGGTTATTCGGAATCAATTTGGAAGAATGAATTTCATTGTTGAGGCTCTAAGTTAACAGAGTTGACCAAGTTTGACTTTTTGAGAATTTGACCCCGGAACGGAGTATTGATGGTTCTGTTAGGTCCGGCTGGTGATTTGGACTCGGGCGTATGCCCGTATTTGCATTTGGATGTTTCTGGAAGGTTTCGGCGCAAGATGGGGAAAGTTGGAAATTTGAAGGTTTGGAAAGTTCATAAGTTTGACCGAAAGTTGACTTTGAGGATATCGGATTCGAATTGTGGTTCCGGGAATTGGAATAGCTTCGTCATGTCATTTGAGACTTGTGTGCAAAATATGGGTTCATTCCGGGATGATTTGATATGTTTCAGCGCGAGTTTTGGAAATTGGAAGCCCAAAGTTCATAGATTTTGATTTGAGGTGTGATTCGTCGTTTCGATATTTTGATGTGTGTTTTGGAGCCTCGAGTAATTTCGTGTTATGTTATGTGACTTATTGGAGCCTCGAGTAGGTTCGAGGTGAGTAACTCTTCTAAACTTAGTGTTGAGGGTATGAAACCCCGCATTACGTGTTATGTGATTGGTATTGAGGTGACGCACATGCTAGGTGACGGGTGTGTGGGCGTGCACCCTGTGAAATGGGTCTCTATGGTACTGTAATGACCCGGTCGGTCGTTACGTAGAACTTGCATTATAATTACCGTTATTGCCTCGTCATAGCTTGGTTAAACTATTCTTGATGTGTTAGAGTTGGTAGGCTCGGAATCGAAATAATTATAATGAGAATTCAGTCACTTAGTCTTTAAAAATAGCCTTAGAGTTGGAAAAGTCAACTGAGAGTTGACTTATTGGTAAACGACCTCAGAATGCGGATTTTATGGCTCGGATAACTTCGTTAGGTGATTTGGGACTTATGAGCGTGTTCAGAATATTTTTGTGAGGATCGGTATAGAATTAGGCTTGAATTGGCAAAAGTTAGTTTTTGGTAATTTTCGGTCGGTAGTGGAAATTAGTCTATCGGGGTCGGAATGAAATTCCGACAGTTGGAACAGGTTCGTAATATCATTTTGGATGTCTGCAAAATTTCAAGCCAATCGGAGTTTTTTTGGATAGTTTCGACATCGTTGGTGGATTTTATAAATTTCAAAGTTCTTAGGCTTGAATTTGATGTGATTTTGGTGTTTTGATGTTATTTTTAGTGTTTCGGGAATTGAAGTAAGATTCAATGATCATATATGATATGTTGGTATATTTGGTTGGGGTCCCGAGGGGCTCGGGATTGATTTCGGATGGTTAACGGGAAGTTCGGAGTTGGAAAATTGCAGCAAACAGCTGCTGGTGTGAATTCAATGTTGTTTCCGCACCTGCGGATGTTTGATTGCAGGTGCGGGCCCACAGGTGCGCAGAAGGCTCCGCAGGTGCGAGATTGAGCCATAGGAGAGCATAGTAGATGCGGACACTTGACTGCACCTGCGAGGTCGCAGGTGCGGAAGTGGAGCCGCAGGTGCGGAGTTTGATCAGTTTAATGAAAAGTCACAGGTGCAGTTGATTTGACCGCAGGTGCGCTAATAAGGCCGCAGGTGCGGAAATACCTGGGCAAAAAGTATAAAAAGGAGACTTCGCGAATTTTAACCCTTTTTCCACCATTGTTGTGCTGCTTCCGAGATTTTTGAGGGATTTCGAAGAGGGAAACGTTGGTGCATCATCGAGGTAATATTTTTGGACTCATTAACTCGACTGTAGGGGATTAAGGAACAAAATTATCATTGTTTAATCCATGAAAATCAGTAGAAAAAGGTGGGGTTAGGGCTTGAGATTATGAGACCTTTAGGGATCGATTTAAGAGGTCAAACGAACTCCGATTTTGGCGTTCTTTATATGTACGGAGTCGTGAGCTGATGAAGAACATTTTGGTATAAAAAATTTTGAGTTCTGAGACGCGGGCCGCAGAGTCGAGTTTTGGCTAAATTCGGGTTTTATGCTAAAATTGATACTTTTCAACTGGAATTCATTCCTTTAGCATAATTTGATTATAAAGATCTGATCTTTATAGATTTGGAGCGCTCGCAAGTTGATTTGAGAGGCAAGCGGGTTGCAAAGTAGCTTTTCGAGCTAGTTTGAGGTAAGTAATGTCTTTAAATCCTGTCCTGAGGGTATGAAGCCCCGGACCTTGCATACTTCCACAGATTTTGGAATGCAAAGATTGGAAATTTGGAAATATATTCCTTTTTAGGAAAATATTGAGTTGCGAAACCGATTTTAAAGCCTATGCTTAATAGTATTGATATATTTTGATATAATTTGGGTTGCAAGCCATGTTTGGGGCCTAGTGCCGATTTGTTTACCCCTTGGGGGCTATTTTTACTATTTTCCTCACTTGATATGTTATGATTTCCACTCAGTCTTTTAATGATAATTGTTTTGACGGTCAGAGTATTTTGATATTATTTCTTGAAAATGAAACACTGTTTTGGGTCGAGAACCCGGTATAATGATGGCCCGAGTGGCATTTTGAGAGTGTCTGACTGAGTGAGGCCACGGGCCAATATTGTGAGGATGTTATGATACGAGAGAGGCCGAGGGACAATATTATGAGTGATCTATGCCATGATGTGGCTAACTGAGGGCCAATATTCTGAGTGATGTATGCCATGATGTGGCTTGTTATAGCGCTTGGGCTATAGGAGCCCCTCCGGAGTCTATACACACCCCCAGTGAGTGCAGGTACCTACTGAGTGCGAGTGATGCTCGCTGGGCTGATACTGAGTAACTGTGAGGTTGCCCGCTGGGCTGATACTGAGTGACTGTGAGGTTGCCCGCTGGGCTGATACTGAGTGACTGTGAGGTTGCCCGCTGGGCTGATACTGAGTGATGGTGAGGTGCTGAGGAAAATTATTACGAGAAATGATTATGGCCCGAGGGGCAGATTTATGATGATTTTACTGAGTTTTTTACTATGATTCACTTCATTTTTTCAAACTGATTTTACTGGGAGTTTTACTGAGATATATTGAAATCATACTTGTTTCGAAGGATTTCTAGAAATTGGTTTTCGAACTTATGTATTTGATGAATACGTTATGGTGACTTGGTGTTTTACTGTTTTTTGTGAATTGGTGTACATGTGTTGTGTGTTTTGTATTTCTCAGACTGTGATTTATTGTCATTACTACTGAGTTGGCCCTCATCATTACTCCCTTGGCCTCTGTGCACAGATCCAGGTACCGATTCGGAGCAGTAGCTGTCTTCGTTCGTGTTCAGCAGCTTACGGGATTTCGAGGTAACTGTTCAGCGTCCGCAGCTTCTTCATTTCCCTTCCTTTATTAGTATTAGTATTTATTTCATAGACATTGATTAAGACATTAGCAGAGTTAGTTTTATTTCTTAGATGCTCGTGACCATGTTGACTCCAGTCTTGGTAGGATTGTTTAGAATGTGTTATTATTATTGGGGCGTAAAGACTTAAAGAGATTTTTTAATGTTTTGTTTACTGCTTATTGTTGTTTTTTGAAGTATTATAATAGAACGAATGAGTAATTAACTAATGGTTGGCTAGCCTAGTTCCACGATAGGCGCCATCACGACCTGTTAGGATTTGGGTCGTGACAAGTTGGTATCAGAGCCCTAGGTTGCATAGGACTCAACGGTCATGAGCAGGTTCAGTAGAGTCTTGCGGATCGGTACAGAGACGTCTGTACTTATCTTCGAGAGGCTGCAGAACTTTTAGGAAAAATCTCATTTTCTTGAAATCTATCTTGCCAATCTATTGGTTCTTGAAATCTAAACTCATGTTGTTTCATTCTCTCACAGATGGTGAGGATACGCAATACCGATCAGGTTGACCAGACACCAGCCAGACCCACAAGGGGTCGGGGTCGGGGCCGTGGTGGAGTTAGGGGACCAGCCCGTGTAGCATCCGAGACAGTACCACAGGATCCCTCGATCGTTCAGGATCAGGTTCCTGCCAATGGTGCTCTAGCGGGACAGGCTCAGGCACCGGCAGTGCCTATGGTTATTCTGGGTCTTCAGGAGACCCTGGCTCAGATATTGACGGTGTGTACCAGTTTAGCTCAGGCAGTTTCCATGTTTACTACTGCCACTGCAGCTCAGGCCGGGGGAGTGATCACGCTCAACTATATCTTGTAGAAGACTAAGCGGGCGTTGCAAATATAATCCTGGGGTATTATGCCCAGAGTCGATCCCACAGGGAATTAACGTATCAAGCACGCTGTTAAAATACTACTCAGTTGTCACCTGATGTTATTTAAATTACTAATACTAAATATTAAAACTAAAGATTAACTATGTTAAGGTATAAACAATTGTAATAAAAATCTAAGGTTATGGTTTCCCCCGCTGGTGAACGTACTTCTCGGATACTTCGTATAGCTTGATTAATCGTCTCTATCAATCATGAACACTCTATCTACCATAAATCTCTCTCAAGTAATTATGATAATTTACTAGACGCACTCTCTCAAGTTACGCTAGCTAGATTGCATTACAGTTCACTTAGATTGCACCCGAAGTATCGTTATCTCTAATCCAACCTCTAAACCCTCGGTTATGACTTTCGTCTATACTCTGGGAGTGGTGTTGTTCAAACAATTACCTAAATATGCACTCTCTCTCAAGTAGATACATAATAAATAGGCACAGCTAATTGAGGGCCCTTCAATCAACTACAACAAGAACGTAGTTGAACAAATAGAGTTTAATCAACCAATCAAAGCTATATTAATATCACAA
>ML378764.1:29855-57548 GCA_005239525.1 Nicotiana knightiana
TTGCATCCTTTCACGGATTTTGGAATGCAAAGATTGGAAATTTGAAAATATATTCCTTATTAGGCAACTATTGAGTTGCGAAACCGATTTTAAAGCCTATGCTTAATAGTATTGATATATTTTGATATAATTTGGGCTGCAAGCCATGTTTGGGGCATAGTGCCGATCTGTTTACCCCTTGGGGGCTGTTTTTACTATTTTCCTCACTTGATATGTTATGATTTCCACTCAGTTTTTTCTTGATAAGTGTTTTGACAGTCAGAGTATTTTGATATTATTTCTTGAAAATTAAACACTGTTTTGGGTCGAGAACCCGGTATAATGATTGCCCGAGTGGCATGTTGAGAGTGTCTGACTGACTGAGGCCGCGAGCCAATATAGTGAGGATGTTATGATATGAGAGAGGTCGAGGGCCAATATTGTGAGTGATCTATGCCATGATGTGGTTGGACGAGGGCCAATATTGTGAATGATTTATGCCATGATGTGGCTTTTTATAGCGCTTGGGCTGTAGGATCCCCTCCAGAGTCTGTACACACCCCCAGTGAGCGCAGGTACCTACTGAGTGCGAGTGATGCTCGCTGGGCTGATACTGAGTAACTGTGAGGTTGCCCGCTGGGCTGATACTGAGTGACTATGAGGTTGCCCGCTGGGCTGATACTGAGTGATGGTGAGGTGCTGAGGGAAATTGTTACGAGAAATGATTATGGCCCGAGGGGCAGATTTATGATGATTTTACTGAGTTTTTGACTGTGTTTCACTTCGTTTTTCAAACTGATTTTACTAGGAGTTTTACTGAGATATATTAAAATCATACTTGCTTCAAAGGATTTCTGGAAATTGGTTTTCAAACTTATGTATTTAATGAATACTTTATGGTGACTTGGTGTTTTACTATTTTTTGTGAATTGGTGTATTTGTGATGTGTGTTTCGTATTTCTCAAGCTGTGATTTATTTCAGCAGAGTTAGTTTTATTTCTTAGATGCTCGTGACCATGTTGACTCCAGTCTTGGGAGGATTGTTTAGAATGTGTTATTATTATTGGGGCATAAAGACTTAAAGAGATTATTTAATGTTGTGTTTACTGCTTATTGTTGATTTTTGAAGTATTATAATAGAAAGAATAGGTAATTAATTGATGGTTGTCTAGCCTAGTTCCACGATAGGCGCCATCACGACCTGTTGGAATTTGGGGTTGTGACAGGTTCTCATGGCCCTGTATAGCGGCCGTACTTTGTCGATATTTGTGTTTTCACCATGTGATTAAGTAATTGAGCTATCAATCACACTAGATATAATATTTAGACTTTATGCCGATTCTATTGAGACCCACAGTGATCATTTATTACTTTCATTTCACAGACTTCATTGATATTTTTTACTTAGTCATGTTCATGCATTCATATCATATCTCAGTCTCAGTTGTTATCTATTATGTAACGACCCGACATGTCGTTTTGTGTTACGGACCCCGTTCCCCTAAATGAAACTTTCCATAGCGACTTCTTATGAGTTACGACTTGCAGGGACTGGTGGTCCGGGATTCGGAGATGTTTAGAGTTCTATAGGAACAATTGGTTCCTTAATGTTGGCCTTTAAGGCCAAGTTTAACTTCGGTCAACGTTTTGGGTAAACGACCTCGGAATCGAGTTTCGTCGGTTTCGGTAGCTTTGTGATGATTTTGGACCTGGGCGTAGGCTCGAAATGGGTTTCTGATGATGCGGGAGAATTTCGGCGCCCAATATTGAAATAAGAAGTTCCTTAAGTTCCTATTGTGGTTTTGGGTGTGATTTTGTATTATCGAGGTCCGAACGGAATTCCGATACCGGGAATAGTTCCATTATGTCATTTATTACTTGCCTGCAAAATTTGGTGTCATTCCGAGTAGTATAGGTCGGTTCAGCGTGTTGTTAGCGAAGTCTAAAAACTTAAAGTTCCTAAGTTTGGTTCATGGGGTTTTGAGGTGTGATTTTGAGTTTTAGCGTTGTTTTGGGTGTTTCGAAGGCTCGAGCGAGTCCGTGTTATGATTTGGGACTTGTTGATATATTTGGACGAGGGCTCGGGTGGGCCCAGGGGCCTCCCCGGTACCCCAACGGAGCTAAAAACCAGCTAAAATAGCTGTTGTTGCACCTGTTCTGGTGTGACCGCAGGTGCAGTTGCCCAGTCGCAGGTGCGGGACCGCTCCTACGGTCCCAAGCATCGCAGGTGCGACCCCCAGTGGTTTGGCCAATTCTCGCAGGTGCGGAAAAAGTTCCACAGGTACGGTCTCCACTCCGTAGGTGCGGGCCCAGGCTCCCCAGTCCATTTCCGCAGGTGTGGGCCTTTGCTCGCAGGTGCGGTTCTCGAGCCGCAGGTGCGAAAACACTGTCCAGACAGTGTGTTTTTATACACGGGTTTAATTCATTTTTTCTCATCTTCTTCTTCTTCCTTGAGGCAATTCCCACCATTTCAGAGGGGCAGACGACTTGGTTGTTGAAGTTAAGTAAATTCTACTCTAATATTAGCCTCATGCATGAATTCCTAGTTAAGTTTAATCACATAATTAGTGAAAGATCAAAAATTGGGTAGTAACCTAGGACTTCGATATTTGAGAATTTACCCGTGAATTTGCTATGAAGTCAAGTAAAAATCGTATACTAACGATCCTTAGGCTTCGGGTGAGCGATTCCCTTGAGAATTTTCGGAAATTGAACATGCGGGCCCGAGTTTGGATTTTAGAAATTCTTCAAGAATGTTGAATTATTGAATAAATAGGATAATTTCCCTACTTGAGCATGCATTGATGTCATTGTACTTTATTTTGCTAGTTGCGAGTCCTCGGATGTAGAGTTCGGAGTTCGGGCGTATCCTTGGTCCGAGGGGTAGATTCAACACGAGGTGAGTCTCCTTTCTAACCTTATAAGAGGGAATTGTCCCCATAGGTGTTATATATGTTGTGTGTAATTTTTTGGGGGCTACGTACGTACAAAGTGACGAGAGTCCGTACGTGGCGACTATCATGCTATGTCGGGTAGTTTTAGGGCTCACACGCATGTCTCTATGTGCCTTATATGTATCTTTGGGTGTTCTTTGAGCTGCATGTTGCTTTTAAATTGATATGGAAATGTGGAAAGTTGCATTTGAACTCCAGTTGATCAATCCCTGTTAAAGGTATAGCCCTACTAAGTTATTGAGATGTCGTATATACATATGTACGTATGAGAGTCAGCACTCGAATCCTAGATATGATTTGCGATTGAGGGAAGCTTTATGATAAATCGGTATAAGTGTGTCAGTACTCGAATCGCAAGTATGATTCGCGATCGAGGGGAGCTTTATGGTAATAATACATAAGTGTGTCAGCACTCGAATCGCAGGTATGATTCGTGATCAAGGGAAGCTTTATGGTAATTGTATATAAATGTGTCAGAACCCGAGTCGCAGGTATGATTCGCGAGGGGGGGAAGCTTTACGTCCATTCAGTGTCTAGATATTTCCTTATGACTCCGGTCGATTTTCTTGCCCTTGTGTGCGCTTGGATATTTGGTATTGTTTCCATTGATATTGACTTGACAGATATTTTGGGGGAAAAGGAAAGGGTACATTGTTTCTTATTTTCAGTAGTTTTCCTGGATTTCTGTATTTGATGGGTATTTGTTGCTTACTGTCTCACATGTCTACTGCATTCTATTATATCCTGTTTGCATTATTACTGTTGGACCTTAGTGAGTGTCATGTCGACCTCTCGTCACTACCTCTTCGAGGTTAGGTGGGATACTCACTGGGTACATATATACTTTTGTACTCATGTTGCACTTTTATACTTAATTGTACAGGTTCTGAGGCTGGTGTTTCTGGTTATCCGACCGGAGCTTGACTTATATTCTGGACCTGACTCCACGGTGAGCTGCACCCCTTGATGATTCTCAGCAGTGCTATGGAGTTATCTTTTATTTATTTATGTCTACTTCTCTCAGACAGCAGTACAATTTGTATCATCTTTTGTATATTCTACTAGTTCGCATGTTGACTTGTGACACTAGTTCCTGGTACGCACATAGTAGACTTATTATTTTTGGGACTGCATATATATTGGATCACGATCATTATGGTTACTTAAGTTGTTAAATATTTCCTCTTTTATTTAAATGATTTAAGCTTAAACTTTGGGAAATATGTGGGGTTGGTATGTTAATAAGGATAATCTCACTAGTAAACAATTGTTGGCTTGCCTGACTCCGGTGTTGGGCGCCATCACGACCCGTGTCATATTTTGGATCGTGACATATTGATACATCATATTCTTGTTGTTGAGCTAGTTTCATGACATTGTGAGCCCGTGTATAACGACCCGACCGGTCGTTTTGTGCTCTAGCGCGTCATTCAGTGGTTTGAAGTCGTGAGCAGCTTCGTTTTAGGTATTGTGACCCGTGGGCGTGGTCGGAATTAAATTCCAGGAAGTTTAGAATTGATTTGGAAAGAAAATTCTCATTTCAAAAGCCTTAAGTTGGAGAAATCAACTAAGATTAGAATTTTGAGTAAACGATCTCCGAATCAGGAATTGAAGGTTCCAGCAGGTTCATATGATGATTTCGGACTTGGGTGTATGTCTGGATCGGGTTTTGGATAACCCGGGAGCATTTCGACGTATATTATGGAAGTTAGCATTTTAGAAGGATTTCATGAATTTGGGGTTGAAGTTCATACCAGGGAGGTTGATGTCCGTTTGGGATTCCGAGTCTGGGAATAGCTCCGTATGGTGATTTTGGAATTGGGAGCGCGATCAGAAGTGAATTTGGAAATCCGTAGGTCATTTTGGAGTCATTTGGCTAAAGATAGAAATTTGAAGGTTTTTAGGAAATCCGACCGGAAGTGGAAGTTTTGATATCGAGGTCGGAATGCAATTCCGGAAGTTGGAGTAGGTCCGTAATGTTGAATATGACTTGTGTGCAAAATTTGAGGTCAATCGGACATGATTTGATAGGTTTCGGCATCGGATGTAGAAGTTTAAAGTTTTAAGTTCTTAAAGAATCGGATTTGAGTAAGATTCGTGATTTCAGCGTTTTTTGATGTGATTTGAGGGCTCGAGCAAGTCCGTATCATTTTTTGGGACAGGTTGGTATAATTGGACGGGGTCCCAGGGGCCTCGGGTGGTTAACGGATCAAAGTTGAAGTTGGAAAAGGGCTGAAGCTGCTGTCATCTGGTGTAACCGCACCTGCGAGGATTTGGCCGCAGGTGCAGAGCCGCAGGTGCAGAGCCACAGGTGCGGCCTGGGAGTCGCAGGTGCGAGTGTAGGCTTGGCTTGGTTGGGAACCGCAGGTGCGATAGATATTCCGCACCTGCGAAGCCGCAGGTGCAGGAAGTGGGGAGCAGGTGCGATTTGGCTGGAATTGAGGGAAACCGCAGGTGCGGGTGTTTTGGTCGCACATGCGGGATCGCAGGTGTGGAGGAAAGACCGCAGGTGCGGAAATCGACCTGGGCAGAATGTTTTAAAACAAGAAATTTGGTTCATTGTCTTCATTTTTCTTCATGGGATAGACGATTTTGGAGAGAGTTCAAGGGAGATTTCACCAAGCATCAAGAGGTAAGTAAATTCCTCCCGCTTGTAAGTTAAATACAAGGTTTTATGCATGGATTAGGCATGGAAATCGGTAGGAAATGGGGGTTTTTGAAGAAAAACCTAGAAAATGAAAATTTTAGATTTTAGCCACGAATTGAGCATGAATACTTGAGTAAATTATATATTTGAGTTAGTAAGGCTATGGGTAGGATGTATCTTCGAGAAATTTTGGATTCCAGGCACGTGGGCCTGAGGGCATTTTGGTCATTTCTCCGAGCGGGATTGGGAAAGAATATAATCTGAATTTGTTGCGAGTATTAGGATGAATTTTTATTGCGTTGTCATTTATGTGGTAGTTTCGGAGTGTGCGCTCGTTGGGGTCATCGGAAGGGCTTGGAAGCCGGTGTTGGAATTTCAGAGCGAAGTAAGTCTCATTTCTAACTTTGTGAGGGGGAATCGTCCCCCTAGGTGAATTAATTCAGTACATGTTATTATCTTCGGGGGCTACGTACGCACGAGGTGATGGGAGTCCTTGCGTAGCTACTATTATGCCATGTCCGGGTAGCCTAGGACCCACTAGCATGCTTTATGTGTGTACCTGTAACCCTGCCTGTAATATTAAACTGCTAATATGACCGAAAATGTAATTGAATGTTTAAAAGAAAACTAGAGTTCATATTCTTAACCTTCTAAAAAGAGAATTTGTTTCCGCTGTGAATATATGTGTACCTGGACTAGGTTGTATCGTGGAATACCATTAAACTTGACAAATGAGTTTCAAAATAAAGATTTCAAAACCTATATTTCATGTTTCTTTTAAAAAGAATTTTTACCACTCTCCTGAGAAAACCTGCTTCTTGATGAAAATGAGGATGTATTATGTGAATGTGTGTACATATGAGCATCTGAGTCGCATGTATGATTCGCGAGCAGGCTAGCCTTATTATTTTTATGTTGACAGCGTCGCATGATCAATTCGCGAGCAGGAAAAATAGATGCATCTATGGTTCGAGCCAGTCGACCCCTCGGCAGTGCACAGTTTATTATTATTGGTATGTGCCGTTCGACCCTTGGCATTGTCTGCGCATGATATTTGTTGCATAGTTGCTATGATATTTTCCTGATTATTGGCCTGAAATGTTAAATTATCGATTGAAATGACAAAGACTTAAAGTTATTAAAAATACTTTTGAAAGAAGTTCCTTCCGTTGATATTATTATTAATTGATTAAATCACCATGTTGATTAATTGTTAATATGACGAAAATATAAAGTGTTAAATGTGAACAAAATTGAAGGATGTTTCAATCCTGTTTTATAAACTGCCTATGATAAAATCATGCTTAGTGTCACTCCTAAATATTTTAAATGGACATCTAGTAAGTGTCTAATTTGACCTCTCGTCACTATCTCTCTGAGATTAGGCGGGCGACTTACTGAGTACACGTTATTTTCATATTCATACTACACTTGATGTGCATTTTGTTGCACAAGTACCTACATAGCATAGTGATTGATTTGGAGACTTGGACGGGCTGCACCATCCGGAGGCGTTCCGCAGCTGACAGAGTCCCCCTCCTACCGTATTATTATTATTTTAAATCCCTTGTCCAATTGTATTTCAAACAAGCTTTGTAGTATTTGTAAAATTCTTAGAAGTCGCTCATGTACTTGTGACACCGAGTTCTGGATATATATTGAGATAATTGCTTAAGTGAAATCTTTAGATCACTGTTTTTAAATAACAGAATTTTATTTGCTGTCGTACTTTAATTTACGAAAATTTAATTATTTGATTATGAAATGCAAGGAAAGGTAACGGTTTCGAAAATGTTAAAACATGAAAGTACTTCAAATAATTAAGGATTTGGCTTGCCTGATAGTGGTGTCCGGCGCCATCACGGCCTACGGATTTTGGATCGTGACATCGTGAGTGAGACTGGAGAGATTGATGACTGAGTGAGGCCGAGGGCCTGGTGGTGAGGATATTGATACCATAGCACGTGAGTTGTCGTGCAGCACGTGAGTTTTCCGTGCAGCACGTGAGTTGTCTGTGCAGCACGTGAATTGTTTGTGCGGATCCAGGTATTGATATTGTCACGCCCCAAACCTGGGAGGCGTGGCTGGAACCCGGTGTCGCATTGGCCCGAGCGAACTACTCTGTAATTCATTTATTTTCTTTGTGACTATCATAGGCCAACATGACCAGAACTCATAATGTACAACTTGTAAGTGGTCAACACTGTATCAATAAACTATCGTTCATAAAACATGAATACATATGGGCCGCTAAGGCCTCTGACATACTGTATAAACTGAACATCTGTCTACAAAGCCTCTAAGATTTGCTGACATCAAATAGGACAGGGTACTGGCCTACCCATAAGTCTGTAGTAAAACTCTGACACGATGACTCATAGACTAGGTTGCACTCCGAATGAGGTGGAGTCTACCGGTCCTTCGCTGAATGTCAATCTCGTCTACTATGAGGGCTCGTCAAACTGATTATCTATACCTGCAAGCATGAATGCAGCGTCCCCAACAAAAGGACGTCAGTACGAATAATGTACTGAGTATGTAAGGCAGAACTGAAACGTAATAATAAGTCAACATTAATTAAAGGCACATGTAATCAACCTGTAAGTCTGGATAGCTCTGTAAATCATGAAATATTTATAATGTCATGCATATGCGTAAAAATGTCATGTAGAAATGTCATGTAATGCATAGGTATGTACGTGTATAACATCATTAAGCCTCTGAGGGCATCCCATCATATCATCTCGGCCACTGTGGGCAAAATCATCATCGTATACCAGCTGATCAGGTGGTGGTGCGTATATAATGTCATAACCTTTCCCATATCCCATATATATACATATATACACGTATATAACACCGTTTGAATATACATATATATATATATATACACGCGTATATAACACGGTTTGAACCATATTTCAGCCACTATGGGCAACATCATCATCATATACCAGCTGATCAGGTGGTGGTGCGTATATAAATCCCATATACATATATTTACATATATACGCGTATATAACGTCATCTGGTCATGGATCAATGTGCATATGTAAATGCATGAAATGCATATGAAATACATCAATAAAATCTCTCGGTACGTCATAAGGCCATTATGCCTCTGATTAATATCATGAAATAAACTTTACCAACNGAAGGAGTAGCCTTTACATACCCGGACCTCTTAAGCAATCGAGACCTGAGCCGCATGAACCAGTGAGATAGAAGGTGGTGTTGCAATATTTTAAACAGAAGATCGGCAGATATTTCATCCAATAAACCGGTTGAGCTGAATTCACTGATCACCCTCATCGCCAATGGTGAAATATTTTTTTAGACAAATCTATTTCCTCGCATAACGAGTCTGTGAAACAACCATTGAGCATGGCATGAGATGGAACTGAAAGACCACAATTTTCTGCCTATTGCACGCTATTTTCTCATCACCAATCCTAAAAGAAACAGTTCTTGGACAAGGATACTCATTTGTTGCAACAACTCCTGGAAAGCTTAACATCTTATAAGCAGGCATTTCGAATGCTATGTCTATTGCTCCAAACTTCTTTGCACATTTACCACCAGTAGAAAGCAAGTCATTAATGAGCTTTTCATCTTGCCTCTCGTAATGGAACTTTGTTTGGAAAATCATTTCCTAAGTTATAATTGTAGTAATATGACTACTATTCTGATGGATGATATACCAATATAAGAATGAAGTGTCCTTACATTGTTACATGGTTGCCACCTATCAAATGACTAAGGAGTTATTTGCTTTAGATTGTGGCCAACTGCCACGTTTTTCGAGGCTGGAAATTATAAATTTTTATTCACTTATTAGTTAATTAGGTAATGTTTCGTTATTCGATAATTAAACAATTATCCGAATAATTAAGAGTTATTTTAAATTACTTAAAATTTTACTTATTTTTGATACATTTTATTCATCCTACTATCATGTTCATGTGGTACCATATAAAATAAATACATACACTATTATTTTATTAAAATATCCATGTAAAAATACATATATTTTCTCAACTCATAATTTTGCTAATCTCATAAAAAGATTACAAATTTTCGTACACTTAATTCTTAAAATGATAAAAAGATAACCTTCTTTTCATGTGAAGAAATAATTTATATTTCTACAATAATAAAAAAATCTCATAAATTTTTCTCATATTATGTGTATAAATTAGAACATATTCGAAAGCAATAATATCAATAACTATATAAAATCTATGTTTTGATCAAGAATTTCAAAATTATCTATTAAGGCACTTTCATAACTTTATGGCCTTCCCTAAAATCTTGATAGTTCTAACATGTCCAAATCACATCATGGCTTACCAAAAAATTGAAATGGATATAATATTCTTCATCATCTACAACAGTTCACGAAATGATTTTCAAACAGGAAAAGAACATGAAGTATAATTTCGTTATTGCACAAGATAGAATGCAGTGTGGGAAAAAAATAAGTATAAAGCCACTAATAACCCCTAATCTGGTGTAGAAACTGGAAGCTATTATATGTCAGGAAATCTCGTACTATACACCATACCATATATTAACAATGAAATCAAAAAAAATTCCATTCAAAATACCATATCAAGGTTGTTAAATTTACGGGGTGTAACAGATATCATAGCACGTGAGTTGTTCGTGCGGATCCAAATATTGATATTATGGCACGTGAGTTATCCGTGCAGCACATAAGTTATCATGCAGATTATAGCGCTTGGGCTGTAGGATCTCCTCCGGAGTCTGAACACCCCGTGAGCACAGACGACTATAAACGTGTGTGGATCGAGATACATAGCATTTGCATGCACACATGACATACAGGCATTTGCATGCACACATGACATACATGCATAGAGATGCATTTTTTCTTACGCTATATAGCATCACGTCATCCATGACATATTATACACATTGATATGTGAGCATAGAGAGGTATTTTATACTTGTTATTTGGAAGGAAAATGAAACATCTTATTTATTTATTGTTGAAAGGATTTTGGAAAAAATCACACTTTCGAACTTACTTGTATTTCGGCATTTTCGGCAAAAGATTTGAGTTCTCACTAATATATTTGAAAAACATGCCCATTTTTTTTCTGGAACTGTGAACGAGTTGAGTATTTTACTTCTGAGATACTCTTTTATTACTTGTATTATGTTGTTACAAATTGTTGTAAAATACCGGTGTTGGACCTGACCTTATGATAGCTCGTTACTGCTTTCAACCTAAGGTTAGGTTTTTTACTTACTCACTACATGGGGTCGGTTATACTGACACTATGCTTCTTCACATTGCGTGCAAATGTTGGCTGTTGTTGTTGCTGTGTTCATTGGTCACTGAATTTGAAGATGTACCTGCGTCCCTGATGAAGCTGCCTCTCTTGTTTGGGGTAGCCTTAGATTACGAAACTCTGTTTATGTCTTTCAAACATACCATGTATTTATTTCATTTCAGTTTTATAAACTTTATTCTTAGAAACTCATGATTTGTACTACGAGTCCTTGGGAAAATGCATAAAAATCAGTAAATTACTTTCATTTAGTTGTCTTGTTAATATAATTGAAATTGGATAATTATTAGTT
Source organism: Nicotiana knightiana (assembly GCA_005239525.1). Classification (NCBI taxonomy): domain Eukaryota; kingdom Viridiplantae; phylum Streptophyta; class Magnoliopsida; order Solanales; family Solanaceae; genus Nicotiana; species Nicotiana knightiana. The sequence continues at coordinate 41,046 of ML378764.1, forward strand.
GGCTTACCTAACGGTTTGGGTTAGGTGCCATCATGACTGGTGGATTTGGGGTCCTGACATATATATTTTGATTATTGGTAAAATACTAATGTAAAAAACTAATTAAAAATTCATAGCAGGGAAGAGGGTGTATAAAGAGGAAAATAGAGATAACGTGAGAATATTTATATTTTGAATTGATTTAAGGATAAGTATATTAAGTAATTAAATAATACTCAAAAATATTATTGATAGATTTAAATGATTAAAAAGTTATGAATAAGGGGATAAACATATAAAAATATATTAACTTTTATGAATAAATTTTTTTATATTTATATATGATTATCAAAGGGTAACAAGCAAGATATTAAGTCAATTGGTAAGCTAATAAAAGATCATCTGACAATATATCATTATTAAGTAATGAATAATGCAATAACTACATGCAAAGATTAAAGAGATATTTTTATTTTTTGTGAAAATGTTGAAGGATAAGACTTATCAAAATTTGAGATGAAACATAAGTGATAATAAGAATTTTGTTAAAACTATATATTCAAACAAGACATATCACAAACGTGATATATTTAGTACTCTTTAATATAGACCACAAAATAAAATACAAGTATTAAAATCAAGGAGTTGGTTGTTACAGATTTAACAAAAGAAAACATGTTATCTATAAGGTTAAAATTTTAAGGTAATTTGCATATCATTCAAATAACCCAAATTATAATTTGGTATTTGTGTCTGGTCATCGTGCTGGTATTAATACTAATTTATTACTCAAACTAATCATGGGCGAAAAAAAAGACCCTCAAACTAATATTATTTTCCTGTGCATATTTTTCTTTTTGCTAGCTACCTTCCAATAATTATGCTTAATTTTGCAATTTATAGGAATTTGAGTTTTTATTTTAAAGGCATTTTCACTTTATTAATCACTAGTTCACACTTCTTAAATTCCTAGTATGTATAATTTGTATATATTTAATAGAATTAGTAAAGAAATTTATCATTTTAGAAACTCATACATATATTACTTATTTTGATTTTATTTTTAGTTTGTCCAGCATAAAATAATGTGTAGATCTATGCATAAATTACATTTTTTTTATGAATAGAATTATACTTGGTGTGAATGTCAATCTTTTAGAGAGTTTGTTATTTTTGCTAAGTCATTTTTTCCTTATAAATAGAGGGGTTTTACCCCATTGTAATTCATCTCAAAATCAATAGAACTCTCTCTCTCTCTCTCTCTCTCTCTCTCTCTTTTCGTTGCAATATTCTTCTTTATTGTTTCATTTCACGTTATCAGCACGAAACTCTAACTCAAAAAGCTCTTTGAGAAGACTAAGCAGATATGGATATCTCACAAAGTAAACTTGGATTAAAGTCTAATTGTAAAACTATTTGTTTAATTGTTTCATGTACGACACATACGATATTCATAGAGAAGAAATATTTCTCTCATTTAAGTACAATAAGGCAGATGTTACTACAATTTCTGATAGTAATTTAATTGAAGGCTCTGGAAGAGCTACTATAACTTTGCCTAGGGGAATAATACTTATTATAGATAATGCAATATTCTCCTCCAAGTCCAGAAGGAACTTATTGAGTTTTAAAGATATTCGCCGAAATGGGTATCATATTGAGACAATAAAAGAGAATAATCTTGAATATCTCATCGTTACCAAAAATGTCTCTGGCCAGAAAAAGGTTATTGAGAAGTTCTCATATTTATCTTGTGTCTTGTATTGGACAAGAATTAGTGCAATTGAAGCACATTCTATAGTAAACCAAAAGGTTACTAATTCTAATACTTTTGTACTTTGGCATGATCAATTGGGACATCATGGATCAATTATGATGAGACGAATTATAGAAAACTCAAATGGGCATCCATTAAAGAATTTAAAGATTTTTTTAAATAATGAACTTTCATGCATTTCTTATTATCGAGGCAAGTTAATATTAGACTATCACCAATAAAGGTTGGGATTAAGTCATATGCGTTTTTGGAATGTACACAAGGGGATATTTATGGACCTATTCACCCACCTAATGGATCATTAAGATATTTTATGATCTTAATAGATGCATCTTCTAGATGGTCTCATGTGTGCCTATTGTCATCTCGTAACCTAGCATTTGCAAAATTAATGGTACAAATAATTCGATTACGGGCACAGTTCCCCCATAATCCAATTAAGTCTATTAGACTTGATAGTGTTACTGAGTTTTTATTCCAAGCATTTAATGATTATTCCTTATCAATGATAAAAGTGGAACATCATTTAGCTCATGTCCACACTCAAAATAGCCTTGCAGAGTCTTTGATTAAACGCCTGTAATTGATAGCAAGACTATTACTCGTGAAAACAAGGTTTCCCACTTCCTTTCGGGGTCATTCCATTTTGCGTGTAGCAATGCTAGTTCGTCTTAGACGGACAAATTATCATAAATATTTCTCGTTGTAATTAGTTTTGGGTTATGAACCTAATATATCCCATTTAAAAAAAATTGGATGCACAGTATATCTGTTTGTAGTACAGTCATATTGCACCAAGATGGGTCCCCAAAGTAGGTTAGGAATATATGTTACGTTTGAATCGCCCTCCATTATTCGCCACCTTGAAACATTAACGGGAGTGTTGGCCCAAGAAAGGAAATAGTTTTGAAGATTGACAAAGGAACTCTGAGATGAACCAGGTCCATCACAGGTGACACACACGAGCAGAGTCAAAGGCACATGAGATGCACATGCAGGAGATAAATGTATTCTGGTAAAATTGAGATATCTTCTGATCGAAAATATTGCAAAAACAAAATTGGAGAAGGACTTCTTATTCAATAAGAACAGAATCAAAGATAAGGAAGGATTTAGGAATTGAGTTTGACTAGAACTCTTTCACCATGGAAGAGTTGGATTAGGATTCTAGCTAATTCCTTATCTACTAACTCCTATAAATTGCAGATTGTTCTTATGATATGTAGAAGCACAAAAACAGAAATTTATCAATTGAGAGCAAAAATTCGTGAAGAAATTTTGCAAGCAGTTCGAGCCAAATTGGAGAGTGCGAATCTGAAGCTACATACCAGCTAGAAGAACCAGTTCCATCTGTTTATCATTGAGTCTAGTTGGTTGTAGTAGGCGATTTAATATTGTATCTTTTCAGCCTTCATAGAAGCAATTGTAATAGGTACACCTTTGTTCAAGTTAGAGTTAACTTGAAGCTGATAGAAACTAGCTAGAGGCTAGTTACTACATAGGGTTAGAGTTAATCCTAGGATTATAAAAGAGTTTAGTTTGTACGTACGTTTGGCTCAGAGTTTTAGTAAAGAGTTTGAGAAAATCCTACTGAGGTGTAGGTCATGTTTTTTTCACCTTTTGAGCCAGGTGTTTTCCACGTAAAAATCTTTGTGTTTTTACTTTATTGCTTTTATTATTCCGCAAACAGCATTAGTTGGAACACCAAGAAGAACCAGGTTCTTCAAGTAAGACAGCACTCAAAAATTGGGTACCACACAATTAACTATATTCTTGTGTGGTATTGACGTCAAAAACAACGATTGGTATCAGAGAAGGTTATCCTTAAAAGGCTAACACCTTGGAGAAGATCAAGATGAGTGCACCATCTGGAAACTAGGAGGGTCAATCAACTGCAAAGCCACCACTCTTCAATGGCCAGTATTACTCTTGGTGGAAGAACAGGATGAAGGATCACCTAATTGGAGAAGACTATGAACTATGGGACATAGTCACTGACGGTCCTTTAGCTTCCATAAAGAAGACGGCTGAAGGAATAGATGTTCCAAAGACTAGAGTTGACTGCACTGCTGGGGATTTGAGAAAGTGGGAGAAAAATGCTAAGGCCAAGAAGTGGCTTGTGTGTGGACTCGGTCCAGATGAGTATAGCAGAATTCAAAGTTGTACCACTGTCAAAGAAATTTGGGACACTTTGCAAGTGGATCATGAAGGAATACCTCAAGTGAAGAGGTAAAGAGGAACTCTACTATATTTTCAATATGAGAATTTCACCATGAAGGAAGAAGAGACCATCCAAGAGATGTATACAAGGTTCAATACACTGACCAATGAACTCAAGTCTCTTGGAAGGTTCATTCTTGAAGAACACAAGGTTGAGAAAATTCTGACAAGGGTCTTGCCAATCTCTTGGGAAAGCAAAATTATAGCAATTCAGGAATCTAGGAACATTGCAACTCTTAAGCTGGATGAGCTGATTGGAAATCTCACTGCCTATGAACTTAGAAGGCAGACTATGAAGATGGATGGTCCCAAGAAGAAAATGAGTTTCGCATTCAGAATCACTAAAGAAGTTGATCTGGAGGAGGATGAAATGACCATGATCATAAAGGACTTCAAGAAGTACCTAATGACAGCAAAGGTTCCTTCAAGAACTGGAAGCTACAACAGGGAGATTTGTTCACTGATCGATTTGCAGATTGTCAATTCGATAAGACATTTTTTTCCAAAATTAGGGGGAGAAAATGGTGAAACCAAATGAGAAATTTTATGGAAACATCCATCATTGTCTCATCTTGATCCACGTGCTTCTATTTGTGAAAAAGAGGTGCAAAAGATTATTCATTTGTAAAAAATAGCAAATCAAATGCCAGACGCATTTACGGATCTGAAGAGGATAACAAAACCACATATCCCTGTAGAGAATATTCTAATCCATATTGATGCCCCTGTTGGACGATGATGTTAGGCCAAAATGACATACTTTTAGTACATTACTCATCCTATATTTTGTTGGTTTCGTGATTAATTGTGCGACATTTGAGCTAAATTATGTTGTTTTATGTGTAGGAACATCAGAAGAAATTGTTGAATGAGTGTTGCACAAAAAGAGGACAAAAATGCAAGAAAATAGCACAAATACATCAAGTACCCAAAGCGTGCTACAGACCAGGCTTTGCGAGGTCTATAGCCAGGTTGACCGCGCTATAGACCAGGCTTCACGAGGTCTATAGCCAGGCGGACCGCTCTATAGACTAGGCTTCACGAGGCTTATAGCCAGCTTGACTGCGCTACAGACCAGGCTTCGCGAGGTCTATAGCATGGTAATAAAAAAAATTGCGGGTCAATAGAATCCAACCAGGAATTGGATTGGGGAATTTCGACCCTAACATATAAATACTTCCCAAATGAGTTAGAAAAGGGTTGGACACTATTTTGGAGAAGAAAACGGCTAGAGAACACGTTGGAGCAAGAAGCAAACGAGTTTTCCCTTCTTACTTCTCTATACTTTGTAGTTTAATGTATTTAAACATCATGACGATTGTTGATACATTTATGAGTAGCTAAACTTCTAATCTAGGGTTTGATGGAACCTATTGGAGGATGATTTTCTACTATGTTTAATGTAAATTTGCCTTTGCTTTTTCTCTACTTATTCAACTACGTTTACATTGTGGTTAATTGAAGAACTCCCAATCGACTCTTCCTATTTAGTGTGTATTACTTGGAAAAGAGTACATATTTAGGTAGTTGTTAAACAACATCACTTCTAACATATGTGAGGAATCAATATAGAGGGTTTAAAGGTGGGATTAGGAATAACGAAACCTTGGTGTGATCCTAGTGAGTGGTGAACTAGAGCCAGCTAGGATAGTTCAGAAGAATACGTCTAATAAATTGTGGTAGTTACTCGGAAGAGAATTATGACACTCAAATTACTCACGATTGTTAGGTAATACTTAGTCGAATTTATAGGAAACGTAGCGGGGAGGATTCCGACAATAGGGGAAATCATAACCCTAGACTGTTCTAAATCTTGTCCACAACTTTTCCACTGTTAATTACAAATTACTGCATTTCAATTACTTTGTTCTTGGTTAGTGAACATTCAAATCGTTATTTAATATTTCTAAAGGTTGATTACTTGAATTCGTGTGAGTCTAGTGGTTGTAATTAGTAGGTTAATTCCATGTGAGGTTCGTCTCTGTACTTGTAAATCGGATTATATTTGCAACGACCGCTAGACCTCTTAGGATACATAGGTTGACGTGATCAAATTTTGGTGTCGTTGACGGGGAATTAACGGTGTTTTTAATTAAGGCTAAATGAATTGTTAGAATTCATAGTTTATTCAGCTTTCTCGACTTGAAATTCATTATATTGAAAATCTAATGTTTGTAGTCTTGTGTGTTACAAGTGCATGCCTAGAAACTCCTCAAGAACTGGTGAATTGTATGAAGAATTACCGGACCCTAAGAAAGTTTTCAAGGAACTAAATCGAGCAAACAAGAAAGAGAAACAACAACAGAACTCAACAAAACGAATCAAACTAGACATGGTTAACGTAATAGACAACCCAATAACAGAAACAATGGGAATGACCCGAACAACCAGGGTGTGTCACCTCTTGTTCCAGATGTAGCCTTATATGATTGGGCACAACCCACCGCTAAAAATCAAGCAATTGCAATAGCAGTTCCTTAGATACAAGCAAAATCATTTCAAATCACAAACAACATGCTACATTTGTTGCAGAACAAGAGACTGTTCTCGAGGTCTTACATTGAAGATCCTCAACAGCATCTAAAAAATTTCATGTCGATATATGTCATGCAAAGGCAACCAAATGTGGCACCGGAAGAAATAAGGTTGTTGTTGTTTCCATTCTCAGTGACGGGAGAGGCTCAACCTTGGCTCAATTCGCTCCCCATAAACTCCATTACCACTTGGGAGGAATTAGACAAGCAGTTTTTGAACAAGTTCTACCCACTCAATAAGACTGCCAAGCAAGTTGATGAGATATTGAGCTTCAGGCAGAAACCAACTGAAACATTGCAAGAAACGTGAGAGAGGTTCAAAGGTATGTTGGTTAAGTGTCCACATCATGGCATTCCAGATCAGATGCTGGGACAAAGGTTTTACATGGGATTGGCGGATAGCTTGAAGTCCAACGTTGATGCTTCAGCATGTGGAGTATTTTTGAGTAAATCATTTAGAGAGTGTAAATTCATGCTAGATAAAATGGCTCAAAACTCCGGATGGATGACAAGAGACACTACAATCACCCATGTAGTTCACTCAGTAGCTTTGGACCCAAACAACTCCATAGCCGAGAATATGGCCACTCTGATGATGGAAATAAGTATCCTCGCCAAGAAGATTGACGAATCATGCCATAAACAGGTACACATAGTTGACACGACTAATGGAGTCTTATGTACACCATGTATTAACCAACCATATGCGTGCTCGTGGAGTGGCGAAAGTGACAACTAGAACTATCAGGAAAATATGAACTATGTGGGCAACTATGGAGGACAGAGGCAAGGTGGTCATTATTGGGGGCAGCAGAACCAGCAATATAGACCAGCACAATAGCAGTAAAATAATAGTAACAATCATGGGGCTATGAGACCACAGGGTCAAGTTATGCCTTACCAAAGGCAACAAGGATATAATCAGCAAAATCAGTAGCTAGCTTATCAACAGCCTCAACAACAACAGATAGTGAGACAAGATGATGGGTTGTCTAAAATTAAAGGAATGTTGCAATAACTGACTGGGTCCAATGTAAAAATGCAAGAAAATGTGGAAGCACGTGACTCAGCGATAAAAGGCATTGAGATTCAATTAGGGCAGATATCTATGGATCTGAATAATCGTCCCCAAGGTACGTTACCTGCAGACACACGTGTCAATCCAAAAGAGCAGGATCCGAATCAGCTTATGGCGGTGAGTTTGAGAAATGGTAGAGACCTTGATCTAGAGCAAGAAATTTCTCACGAAAGCCGACCAAAAGAGATACTTGTGCCAGTAACGATTGAGGTAGATGAGTCAACTAAGCTGTCAGAAGTAAGAATCCAACCAGCCCATAAGGAAATAAACAGGAAAAAGAGGTTGAAAAGGGGGTTGAGGAAGTGCAAGAGAAGGCATTAGAAACAGTGCTCGAGCAGGAGCAAACTCAAGTCACAGTAAAGAAGCGACCCCCAACACCCTTCCCACAGAGATTGGCCAAATATCAAAAGGATGAGCAGTATAAGAAATTCATGGAGATGTTGAAGAAAATCTAGGTGAACATTACATTGATTGACGCCTTGAGGGAGATGCATGGGTATGCAAAAATGATGAAGGACTTGATGTCTCGCAAGTTCGACTTTCAAGACTTGGCCACTATTACACTAACTCAGACATGTAGTGTTGTCGTGACGAGACCCTTAGCTAAGAATTTGTCCGACCTAGGGAGTTTCACAATCCTATGCACAATAGGCAGCTATGCTTTTGCTAAACAATCGTGTGATTTGGGGGCGAGCATAAACTTGATGCCCTTGGCTATCTATAAAAGGTTAGGCATTGGAAGAGCAAGACCCACATATATGTTACTATAGCTAGTCGGCCGAACGGTGAAGAGGCCATTAGGTATACTTGATGATGTACTGGTACAGGTAAAGTTTGTGTTTCCGGCAAATTTTGTCATTCTGGATTGTCGGGCTGACGAGGAGATTCCCATAATTTTGGGAAGGTCGTTGTTGGCCACTGGGAGAGCTCTAATTGATTGTGAAACTCGGGAGCTAAAGATGAGACTAAATGATGAAGAGATAACGTTCAATGTGCAGAAGTCTATGCGGAGACCAAATGAATTTGCTAATTTCTCTCTGATAGAAACTGTGGATGTGATTTTGGAAGAGGAAGATGAGTCACTGAATGCAAAAGACCCTCTAGCGGCCTACCTGACAAACCTAGAAGAGGTAGATGGTGAGAACTTGGCGGAGTGGGTTTTGTCCCTTGAAGGCCAAGGGTACTAGAAAAGAGAGCTCGAATTCGAGCCTTTACACTTAGAAAAAAGAAAGAGCCCTCCAGCTAAGCCATCAATCGAAGAGCCACTACTGTTGGAGCTAAAATCACTGTCATCCCACCTTAGGTATGCTTTCTTGGGACTTAGTTCAACATTGCCTGTTATTATCTCATTTGGTTCGTTAGATGTGCAGGTAGAACAACTGTTGCAGGTTCTGAAGGAGTGCAAGACTGCAATTGGGTGGACCATCGCAGACATAAAGGTTATCAGCCCCACATTTTGTATGCATAAGATTCGATTGGAAGATGTGCACAAACCTTCCAGAGAACATCAAAGAAGGCTGACCCCAACATGAAGGAAGTGATCAAGTGGTTGGATGCGGGAATCATCTTCCCCATCTCTGACAGCAATTGGGTCAACCCAGTTCAGTGTGTGCCAAAAAAGGGTGGAATGACTGTAGTGAAAATAGAGAACAACGAGTTGATATCAACAAGAACAGTTATAGGATGGCGAATCTGTATAGATTACAGAAGATTGAACAAGGCCACCCGAAAAGACCATTTTCTGCTGCCATTCATTGATCAGATGCTAGACAGATTGGCAGGGAGGTCCCATTTTTGCTTCCTGGATGGATACTCGGGGTATAACCAGATCTCTATTTCCCTGGAGGATAGATAGAAAATGTCGTTCACCTGCCCGTATGGCATCTATGCATTTCTAAGAATGGCATTTGGTCTATGAAACACCCCCCCCCACATTCCAAATGTGCATGATGGCCATTTTCACAAATATCGTAGAGGAAATAATGGAGGTTTTCATGGATGCCTTATCAGTGGAGGGGAACTAATTCGGTGATTGCTATATGAACTTGAAAAGAGTATTGAAAAGGTGTATGGAGACTAATTTGGTACCGAACTGGGAAAAGTGACATTTCATGGTACAAGAATGTATAGTCTTGGGACATCTGGTGTCAAGTAAAGTCATTGAAGTGGACCATTCTAAGGTTGATATAACCGAGAAGTTACCTCCACCCACTTCTGTCAAGGCCATAAGAAGTTTCCTTGGTCACGCTGGCTTCTCCAGGCAGTTTATAAAATATTTCTCCAAAATTGATAACCCATTGTGTAAATTGCTTGAAAAAGATCACCACCACCCCTTTGTGCTTTCTGATGACTGCAGGGTAGCGTTTGAGGAGTTGAAGAAGAGACTAGTGACTGCACCAATCATACTGGCACCCGACTGGGGACAGCCTTTTGGTCTGATGTGTGATGCAAGCGACTATGATGTGGGAGTAGTTCTTGGGCAGAAAAAAGATAAATTTATGCATCCGATCTACAATGCAAGTAGAACCTTAAGTGGTTCCCAACTGAATTACACAGTGAAAGAGAAAGAGATGCTAGCAGTGGTGTTCGCGTTTGACAAATTCAGGTCATACCTGATAGGCTTGAAGGTAATTATTTATACTGACTATGCTGCTCTCATATACCTAATTGAAAAGAAGGAGTCAAAGTTGCTCCTAATTCGATGGGTGGTACTGCTGCAAGAGTTCGACTTGGAAATACATGACGGAAAGGGAACGGAAAACCAAGTTACTGATCATTTGTCTGGGCTTGAAGGAGCTGAAAAGAGGGTTGAGGTGGAAGAGATCATAGATACTTTCCCAGATGAACAACTATTAGCCATGAGCCTTGAGGTAACACCGTGGTATGCAGATATTGCAAATTACCTGGCAACCGGTATTGTTCCCTATGACTTGTCCTCTATGCAAAAGAAAAAGTTCTTTCGTGATTGTTGCATGTATTTCTGGGATGAACCATATTTGTTTAGGATTTGTATTGATAGCATAATCCTGTCATGACCCGATTTACCCTCCGAAGGTGTCATGACGGCATCTAGTCTCTACAACTAGGTAAGCCTACTATAACGGGGAAAAAATCGAAATAAAATGCAAGCAATAAAAGGGATAAGGGAGATGACATAAGTAACGTACTGGCCGCTCGGCTCATACAAAACATAACTTCCCAAAACCCGTAATACCACAGACAGTCACAAGCTTCAAACACTACTGTAGCTCTAACAAAAACTGGAAAAGTACATACGAACATCTCTACAAGATAGAATAGAAGAAGACTCGGAGGATTCTACGGACGCGGCAGAAATACCTTGCAGTCTCCTAGAATCAACAGCAGTGACTAACCACGAGGCTGATAGCTCGTACCTGGATCTGTACACAAAAAACATGTGCAGGAAAGGGCATGAGTACACCAAATTTGGTACCCAGTAAGTGCCAAGCCTAACCCCGATCAAGTAGTGACGAGGCCAGGTTAAGGCTCTACTGGATTTCTAAATAAGTCAGTTTAAAACAGTACAAAATATAGGTAATGTCTGCAGTAAACAGTTTAAGAAAAACAATATAAGTTTTTATAGTAAAGAAAATCCTCGGCTCAACACAATATATATCACAAGTGGAATCTCCCGGTATACCATTCCGTAGTTCCAAATGATTATGCAGTACAGGGGGATCTCTCGGAATACATCTGTAGTCCCAAAATAAATATGCAGTATAGGGGGATCACCCGGAATACATCTGTAGTCCCAAAATAAATATGCAGTATAGGGGGATCTCCCGGAATACGTCCGTAGTCCCAAAGTAAATATGCAGTACAGGGGGATCTCCCGGAATACGTCTGTAGTCTTACTTTAAATATGCTATGCAGGATGAATGACAAGCATAACATTGAAATTACACAGTTTATAAAAATCGCAGATAAGGGCTTAACTAGGCATGGCGCACAGAAAATCAAGTAGGCAATTAGGCACATAAACATGCTTTCCTAATCTAAAATAAACAATATATCATATGAGAGAAAGTTCATAGAAGAGGAATCAATTTATATTTTAGTGAGGAAAAATGAGATTTTTTAAATACTGGCCCGTGTACGTACTCCTCACCTCACGTACACGGCGCCCACACAAAATTTAGCATCAAATATCCTAAGGGGAAAGTCCCCAACACAAAACTAGGCAATCCACTTACCTCGACTGCTCAAATCAACTCGGAATCACATTCTTGCCACGAGTTCCAAACTTCGAATGGCCCGAATCTATTTAAATAAATTACATAATGTAAATATCACTACGAGTAACTAGTTCGACTAATAAATTCGAAGCTAAAGCATGAAATTGGGAAATTTTCGAAAAAGTCCCCCCGACCCACGTCTCGAAATCAAGTGAAAGTTACCAATTTATAACACCCATTCACTCACGAACTCACTCGAACAAGAATCATCATGTCGAAATCCCATTAAATTCTCGAATTTCTACTTGGGGAACTTTCATCTCATTTTCATAATTTTTCATCCAAATTCCTTGATTATATTGAAGAAATTGATATAGATTAATGATATACAAGTGAAATAGGGTTAGGAATCGTTACCTATGAGTCTTCTCTTCAAAACCCACTCAAAATCACCTAATCCCGAGCTCCCAATCATTTTTAGAACTATGAATTTCAAACCCTAGAATTTGGGTTTTAAGATTCTGCCCAGCCCATATTCTTCACTGCGATCACGGAACCAGTCGCGATCGCGAAGAGCAACCTACACGCGCCCTCAGAATAATCTGCGCGAACGCGATAAAGCCCATGTGAACGCAGAGGTCAAGTTACCTACTCTACGTGATCGCGTACCATTTCATGCGATCGCAATGCACAAAATCCTTCCTAGACTAAATTCCTCTACGTGATCGCGGACTCCCTCAAGCGATCGCGATGAACAAAAGTCTGTTGCACTTACACCAAAAAACCAGCAATCACGCACAAGGCTAAAAATGCACGTTGACCATCCGAAACACACCCGATACCCCTGTGCCCTCGACCAAACCTACCAACCAGTCCTAATACCTCATTCAAACTTGATCGATTCTTCAAAACACATCACATAACACCAACAATCGGGCCTCGTCTGGCTCAAACCATCCCATTGGAGACCGGCACCGTCTACCATATAAAGCCTCAAACGGTGCTATCTGAATGCTAGACTGGTAGCTGTTATTATAAAAAAAACTCTGCAAGTGGCAAGTATCGGTCCTATGACCCTCCAAAATCTATCACACAGGCACGGAGCATATCCTCAAGAATCTGAATCGTGCGCTCGGACTGCCCGTCCGTCTGAGGGTGAAAGGATGTACTCAACTCTTCTCGGATGCCTAGCTCCTGTTGAACGACTCTCCAGAACCATGAAGTGAACTGTGTACCTCTGTCTGAAATGATAGATACTGGAATACCGTGGAGACGAACAATCTCCATGATATAAATCCCTTCCAACCTCTCGGAGGAGTATGTAGTCAACACTGGAATGAAATGGGCTGACTTGGTCAGCCGATCCACAATCACCCAAATAGCATAGAACTTTTTCAAAGTCCGAGGAAGTCCAACCACAAAGTCCATGGTGATCCACTCCCACTTCCACTCTGGAAGATCAATCTGCTGAAGTAACCCTCCTGGCCTATGATGCTCATATTTAACTTGATGACAGTTGAGGCACTTGGCCACAAACTCCACTATATCCTTTTTCATCCTCCTCCACCAATAGTGTTGTCTCAGATCCTGGTACATCTTCGCGGTACCCGGATGAATGGAATATCGTGAGCTATGGGCCTCCTCAAGAATCAACTCCCGAATCCCATCCACATTGGGCACATAGATCAGACCCTGCATCCTCATCACACCGTCATCTCCTATAGTCACATCCCTAGCATCACCTCACCGAACCCTGTCCTGAAGAACCAGAAGGTGGGGATCATCATATTGGCGCTCTCGAATGCGGTCATAAAGAGAAGACCGAGCCACCACACAAGCTAAAACCCGGCAAGGCTCTAAAAGATTCAATCTCACGAACTGACTAGCTAAGGACTAAACATCCAAGGTAAGGGCCGCTCAACTGCCGGAAGATATGCCAAACTCCCCAAACTCTCCGCACGGCGACTCAAGGCGTCGGCCACCATATTGGCCTTCCCCAGGCGGTTTAATATAGTGATGTGATAGTCCTTTAGTAAATCCAACCATCTCCGCTGGCACAAATTAAGGTCCTTCTGCTTGAACAAGTGCTGCAAATTCTGGTGATCCATAAAAATATCACATGGAACACCGTAAATGATGCTATATCTTTAGGGTGTGAACAATAGTTGCTAACTCGAGGTCATGAACCGGATAATTCTTCTCATGCACCTTCAACTTCATGGATGCGTAGGCAATCACCCTACCGTCCTGCATCAATACTACTCCAAGGCCAATCCTCGAGGCATCACAATAGACAGTGTAGGACCCCGAACCTATAGAAAACACTAATACTGGGGCCGAAGTCAAAGTTGTATTGAGCTTCTGAAAGCTCTCCTCACACTCCTCGGTCCACCTGAACAGAGCACCCTTCTGGGTCAGCCTGGTCATAGGTGCTGCAATAGATGAAAACCCCTCTACAAAGCGATGGTAGTACCTTGCCAAATCAAGGAAACTGCAGATCTTTGTAGCTGATGATGGTCTAGGCCAACTCTGCACCACCTCCACCTTCTTCGGATATACTTTAATCCCATCACAAGACACTATGTGGCCCAAGAATGCCACTGAATCAAGCCAGAACTCACACTTGGAGAATTTTTCATACAATCTCTTCTCCCTCAAAGTCTGAAGCACGGTCCTCAAGTGCTACTCATGATCTTCTAGTGATCGGGAATACACCAGAATGTCGTCAATAAACACAATGATGAAGGAATCAAGAAAAGGCCAGAACACACTATGCATCAAATGCATAAAAGCTACTGGGGCATTGGTCAGCCCAATTGACATAACAAGAAACTCATAGTGGCCATATCTGGTCCTGAAGACAGTCTTCGGGATGTCCGACTCCCGAATCTTCAGCTGATGATAGCCAGATCGCAAGTCAATCTTGGAGAATACTCTGGAACCCTGTAGTTGGTCGAATAAATCATCAATGTTGGGCAAAGGATACCTGTTCTTCACTGTAACCTTGTTTAGCTGCCGATAATCAATACACATACGCATAGAGCCATCCTTTTTCTTCAAAAATACCACTAGAGCACCCCAAGGTGATATACTGGGCCTGATAAAGACCTTATCAAGCAAATCATGTAACTGCTCCTTCAACTCAGGAGGAGCCATACGGTAAGGAGGAATAGAAATGGGCTGAGTGCCCGGCAACAAATCAATGTCAAAATCAATATCTATGTTGGGAGGCATACCCGGAAGATCAGCTAGAAATACATCAGGAAAGTCCCTCACTACTGGGACTGACTCAACTGGAGGGGTATCAACACTGACATCTCTCACGTAGGCCAAATAAGCATCACACCCCTTCTCAACCATCTGCTGAGCATTAAGAACCCTTGCGGGGAGTATACTCTAAGGTACCTCTGCACTCTAATCTCGGCAAGCTTGGCATAGCCAGCGTCACGGTCTTAGCGTGACAATCAAGAATAGCATAATGGGGAGACAACCAGTCCATGCCCAAGATAACATCAAAATCTACCATGTTGAGAAATAACAAATCAACTCTGGGCTCAAAGACACTAAGAAAAATCAAACACGACCGATATACGCGTTCCACTACTAGAGAGTCTCCCACAGGAGTAGATACATAAATAGGGGAACTCAAAGAATCTCAAGATATCCCCAAACATGGAGCAAAATAAGAGGACACATATGAATACGTAGAGCCTGGGCCAAATAATACTGATGCATCCCTATGGTAGACAAGGACAATACCTATGATGACTGAGTCTGAAGCAACAGCCTAGGAACGGACTGGAAGGGCATAGTATCTGACCTGGCCTCCCCCTCTAGGGCGACCTCTACCTCCCCGACCTCCACCTCGAGCTGACTGAGGAGGTAGAGTGGTATCTGGGGCCGGAAGAATAACCGGAGGACCCGGCGGAGCACATGGAGGTTGATAAGATTGTGGAGGTGCACCCCTCCTGGCCATGGGGCAATCTCTAATCATGTGACGAGTGTCAGCATACTCAAAACAACCCCTCGGAGGACGTTGCGGCTGAGACTGAATAGGAGCTGGCCTGCTGGGTTGGCCTGTAATACCACATCGAACTGGAGGCATACTGCATACTAGCGGTGCATAATAGGACTCTTGAGGTTTAGGAGGAGCTGGAATACCGCTGGCTGCTGGAAGGGCTGAATGAATAGGGCGACCCACAAAGCCCCTACCGTAATGTGTTGGTGGTGCACGAGCTCCTAAAAAATGGCCAATCTCTCGAGACCTCTTGGCCTCTCTCTCCTCTCGGTCCCGGGCGAACATGCCCTCTACTCTCCTGGTAATACTCACTGCCTGCTGATAATTGATATCCATATCCAACTCTTTGGTCTTACTGGTACGAATACTAGGGTGAAGTCCCTTATGAAGCGGCGAACCCGCTCCCTGACTATGGCAGCCAAGGCTGGTGCATGCCGAGCTAACTCACTGAAACGGACTATATACTCCGACACACTCATAGTACCCTAGCGCAACTGCTCTAACTCCTCACGCCAAGTATCCCTGAGGCTCTGAGGGATATAGTCTCTCAAAAATGTCTTTGAAAACTGAGTCCAAGTGAGTAAGGCTGCCTCATCCGGACTACTCAGCTCATAGGCTCGCCACCACTGATATGTTGTTCCCCTCAGCTGGAAAGTGGTGAAAGAAACCCCACTGGTCTCCACAATGCCCATAGTGCGGAG
>ML378765.1:0-30429 GCA_005239525.1 Nicotiana knightiana
ATTTTTTTTTGGACCTATTTTCGTTCTACTTGTGCAAAAAGAACCTACTTGGGTTCCGCACCCAGAAAAAGATCTGTTGGGCTTGGTGTCATTGTCCAATCGATCAGTGATGGCTTTGATCATTCCGAGACGGCACCGTTGTCTTAAGATACTGGTGATAATAACTTTGAAACTCCCTACCGGACCTCCAGCCATGATATTGCAGAGTGCCCAACTCCGATTGGGCCAAGACTTCCATGTGTCACATTCTTGTTGGTCCACCTAGGAGGTCTGAACTTTCACCCCATGCAATGAACTTCATTGCAATGCAGTGAGAAAGAGGGGGAAGAGCAAGGAAAATGGAACAAGAAAACAATAACAAACAAAAGTATAAAACAATTCAAGTGGCTGCTTGAAGTCGTGTCAATCGAACTAGAAGGAATGCATTTCGGACCATATACTTTAATTTGCAAGTCTACTAATATACAAAGTTATGAACAATATATAAACTACTAGAACACATAATTAACCCTGGATTCCTTAATTTTTAAATTTGCATGTACACATCAAATTTTGGTAGCCAAACATCTGGCAATATTGGCGACATGGATTATAAAGTTTTCAAAACTGCCGACCAATTTGTGGCTTGATTACAAAGTTTTCAAAACTGCCAAGCAATTGTGGCTTTGGCATTAGCCCGAATAAAACAAAAAAGTCACCTTCTCAAATTTGTCTATTTTCTATGAAGCTTCTCAAAATTGTCTACTGTAGCCATCATAATCTTGCTATTTTCAGAGGCGGCCACAGAACTCCCAAATGTGCTTAACTTGTAACAAGAGTTTAAGTTTCATGCACAAACTCGTTGATAAAATATATATTTTACACAACTAGATTAAGTTAATCATATATAATAAGAGGTAATTCTTAATAACAGATACGTATGATATAATAATTGGAAAAATAAAGTAATAAGATGTTATAGCTTATGGGCGTGGTAGGTATGAAAATTTTCAATTTTCTCGTGTTAGGTTGACTTAAATGTTTTGAAAAATATTTTTCTAAGGAACTTATTTTTTTTCAATTGGAAGAAAATATTTTTCCTACCAAGAGAAGGGAAAATATTTTCCTAAACTCTTTCCAACCTTCCCGGCCTATTCTCCACGTCCACAACCCCCCGCCCACCACCACCCACTCCTACCACCCCCAACCAACCCACCAACCCCTACCCCTAGCCCTACCCATCCCCTACCCCACCCCATCCTATATGTTTGCCTAAATTATATATTTTAAAATAATATTTTTTACTCACTAATCAAAACACTAAAAGGTATTTTTCTGAATTCTTTTTCTACCCACCAACCAAACATAGGAAAAAAAGATAAAATCATTCATTTTGAAAAATATTTTCCTTCATACAAAACTCACACTATAGCAAGTTAAATTATATAATAGCGTAAAAATTCTTGATTCTCGGATATTAACAAAAAGTGGAATGTTATATTTCTATAATTGAATTCGTAAATATATTAATAGATTTTTGATGTATATCTTCCGCCCAAAGAGTTCTCTCCCTTCATAAGGCTGGACCGATCCTCAGATGTGAAGCCAGCTTATCACTGATTAAGCATGATGACAAGCGATGTCCCTAGCTAGCCCATTGGTTCTGGATGATGTTTGGTCAAGTCCTATAACGAGCGAAACCCTCGTTTTGTGTTGCTGAGACATGGGCCTAAGGAGAAAGTCTTTGCAATCGAAGTGAGCCGAGGAGCCGAGTGACGCCCAACCCGTCTACAAAATGGGGCCAGTGTTCAGTCTTGGTTGGTTCCACCTCTTTGCAGGGTGATGACAGTAAGCCTCGAGATCTTACAGATGCGATTGAGAATCGTCATTAGGATCCGGACTAGACTAAGCTTGAAGATCTAATAACAGAATAGATTTTTTTGGTTTTCGCTGGACTCATTTGTAAGAGCTTGACAAGTTGAACCAATTACATTGCATCTTATGCAAAGATAATTTGAGACTACCTAAGAAATCATTTAATACAAATTATAACTTCATAATTAATGTTCAAAGTCTAGTAAGTGTTGATTGTTATATTTAATATTTATGTAAGAATTAATAAGATGACATTAATCCAAATTATAACCTCATTTATTAATTTCTAGAGTATTGCAGTAGAACTATTCAATATTTAAAATCATAGTTAGCTTCTTTTTGTATTTTACTAACAAAGATTGATTTTACATAAGATCTACAAAAGTTACCATTGAATAAAGACTTTCGATAAATGTCTCTCTGATTTATTCTTTTTATTTTTCGATTTAATTATTTGGATGTCATTTTTTGAGAAAGTTAGTTAAACTATTGTGCATTCATGATGGATTAGCATCTACAATATGCGAAATAGGACGTATGTTCTTTTAATCAGTCAGTCCAAATCGTTGGCACACATTATGCTGCACATAAACATATTTTATTTAAATTTATTGAGATATTTGAACTCAACACCTCTATATTAACATATTAACCATTAAGTAAGGTTTTATTACTACAATACATCATTTATTATTTCTTTTTAGAATAAATTCTTCTAAGATGTACGAGATAAAAGAGATGGAAAGAGTCGCCACAAGTTCTCCAAAAAATTTTGTTGACTATTTTAAGCCTAGCTAATTTATGCCCCTCAAGTTGTTGTTTTGCTTTAAGATAAGCTCCTATCAAGTTCTAACCTTTTCATTAACGAATATTAATTTGTTTCGGTAGTCAAAAAGATTTTTCCTTTTTTGGGGAATGATTTTAACTTCTTAATTCTCTACCTACTACAATCTCTTTCCTATCAGATCTTCACTCATATGCCTAAATAACAAAGATTAATTATTCAATCTGTCGAGTTATATTATTGTACTAGTAAAAAGAACGTTTGTTTAAGAGGTGGAGAATGTAACGACTCGACTGGTCTTTTTGTTTTCTAGATTCTATTCCCCTAATTAAGACTCCCTGCATGTGCTTTACTATTTTATGACTTGCGAGGATGGTCAGTTCGGGTTTGAAAGGGTTCGGGTTGAAATCGGAATACTTAGTTCCTTAATAATGGCTTGAAAATGGTTAAGTTTGACTTGAGTCAACGTTTTGAGTAAATGACCTCGGAACAGGGATTTCACGGTCCCAATAGGTTCGTATGATGATTTTGGACTTGGGTGTATGTTCAGGTCGGGTTTCGGATGACCCGGGAACATTTTGGCGCTTAATATAGAAAGTCAGAGCATTTAAGGTTTTCAAGTTCTTTAAGTTTGGTTTGGAGTAGGTTTTGGTGTTATTGAGGTCCGTTTGGGATTCTGAGCCTGCGAATAGTTCCGTGTGGTGATTTAAGACTTTCACGCAAAATTTAGCGTCATTCCGCATAGTCTAAGTATGTTTTGGCGCGTTCGGAGTAAGTTGGAAGAACTTGAAGTTCATAAGTTGATTTGATTTGGTTTGGGGTGTAATCCTTAGTTTTGATGTGGTTTTATGTGTTCCGAGGGTTCAAACGAGTCCGTTTTATGATTACAAACTTGTTGGTTTCATCTTGGAACCATGTCTGAAGCAGCAGCAGTTCTGGTGCATTCGCACCTGCGAGGAGCTAGCCGCAAAAGAAAGCTCGCAGGTGTGAGCAACCGAGCGCAGGAGCGGCTGGGAGTGGGTTAGCAGTGTCCACAGAAGCGGACTCGCTTCTGTGATGAGACGATCGCAGGCAGCATGGCAAGGTCGCAGGTGCGCGAGGCGAGCCGCATAAGCGGGCTCGCAGGTGCGGTGTTTTTCCGAAGGTGCGCCTAGAGGTGGGCCGTGCATGTTCCGCAGAAGCGGACAACTGCCTGCAGAAGCTAGGAAGCTTCCATAGGTGCGGAATCACCGAAGGTAGTGAGGTTCATTTAATGTTGGGACTTAGGCTTTTTGGTTCATTTCTTTCACTTTGTAAAGACCCGTAAAATTTTATGGCTAAAAAAACAATGCCCAAATAGGTCCCCGTGTTTTTATACTTGTAGAAATACTTAAAATGGACCCCCTTTGAGTGAAAAGTACCCTGGGACTTAAAGGATAAAATTTTCCAGATTTGCGCAGGTCTACGATCCACTATGCGATCGCAGATCAGGTATGCGGACTGCATAGTGGTTGCATACTTGGACAGTTTGCTATCCATTTTGAAGACATTTATGCAGCCTAGAATACGATTTCATTTTTCGAATGCGGGCCGCATAGTTGTCTCATTCTTGCACCTTGTCTTTTGCGGGAGAGTTATGCGAGGCATTATGCGATCGCATAACAGGTATGCGGACCGCATAGTGGTCGCATACCTAGGCAGCCTACTTTTCTTTTTGGCCCATTTGAGGGCCATTTATGCGAAAGGAATGCGGACCACCGTATTTCTGCTTCGGGACTATTAAATTTCTAATTTTATACCCGACCCCCAGTGTATTAAAACACTTACCCCTTTCATTTTACGCTCATTTTTTGATAAATTAGAGAGAGGAGAGAGTGGGTTCTAGAAAGAGAAAGTTCCAACTTCATCAAATTGTTCCTCCATCACTACTCAGGCCTGGAGTTGATCAAGTAGGACACCATTTTCTTCACCATAAGAGGTAAGCTTCTATCCCATCAACCTCAATTTCCATTTTTTTTTTAAATGAAACATGGTTAGGTGAGTTCATGAAGATGGGGGTAGGAGTCTTGCATGCATGTAACCAACTAGCCATAATCTAGTAAAAGAAAATGGGTTAGAGTAATCTTTCACTAAACAGAGGCCATTTAATCTAAAGGAACACCTAGTGTTTGATAGAATGCTCAAGTGAGTTCAAGACATGATCGCTATTCCTAATTCTAAGTTAAATTATGCCACATTGTGAACTAGATTGAAGGTGCTAGAAGGTCCGGTGAATTGTGATAGAAAATTAAAGGGGAATTCCGATTCAAGGTATGTATGGCTGACTTTAATCCTTGTAGAGTCATCTTGTTGGTGTCCGATCACTCGGTATGAAATTCTTACTCGAGTATATGTGAATTGATTGCCCTGCTGTATCGAGATGTAAGACTTCGTTCTTTAAATTTCTTAGTCGATTACCATGTTATATGAGCTTACGAAAAGGTGATTCTATGTGCTTATTCTATCATGTGCAAAGCTCGTTAAATGTTGAATACATCGGTATGAGAGGATGTGCTGCAAAACGAAAGAAATGATAATGAAACAAAGTGTTGAATGTATCTAAGTGCCAAGTGTTGTGTAGTAAATAATGGAAAGGAAACGGGGATAAACTAATTGAGCTATGTGTTGATGCCATACCGTATATGACTCACTGTTTAATAAAGATTTCCGTGGCCTTGATTTCATATGGTTACTTGGTTGTTACGAATGGATATCCTTGACGATGAAAATATTTGTGATTGAATTGTTGGTTGATGTTGCTTTTAATTACATTGTTGAACGTATCAAAGTGCTAAAGGTTGTGTAGCAAATGATGAAAGTAAACATGGGCTGATTTTATTGAGTTAAATGATTGTGGCAACACCATATATGAATTACTGATTGGTAAGGATCATTGTATCTTGATTTCACATAGTTATTGGTTGATATGAACTTATGTTCTTCATGATGAAGATTCTTGTGATATAATTGTTGGTGGTTGTTGTTGTGAAATGTGATTGTAAGGTGGGATCGGGTTGCACGCCGCAACAGAATTGTAAGGTGGGATCGGGTTGCACGTCGCAACAGAATTGTAAGGTGGGATCGGGTTGCACGTCGCAACAGAAGTAATAAAGGTGTAATATGATTGTGATATGGGATTGGGTTGCATGCCGCAATAGAAGAAATAAGGGTGGAATATGATTGTAAGGTGGGATCGGGTTGCGCGCTGCAACAGGGGAAAAAATTGAAATAAGAAACTGTGGAAATCTCATTTGTGATTCTCTGTATCTCTGTGCAATATTTGTTTGGGTTTTTTTAACTGCCTCATATATGTGCATTGCTTGATTTTACATAGAGTAAAGTTTGTTTATACACACTAGCACTATTCAATGGTACTAACGTCCCTTTTACCGGGGGCGCTACATCTTCTATATGGATGTAGGTTGTTCTATAGCAGGTAGTTCGGTTCGCCGTTAGTGGTGCCTCCTCTTCATCTCTCTAGCAGTTCTGGTTAGCTGCACTTCCTCTTTATGTCTTTTAAGGTATAGTCGAGGCCTTGTTGCCGGCAAGTATTGTGTAGACCCTTAGTACTCTTAGAGGCTCCGTAGACATGATGTGGGTTGTACATATATGTATTTTGGGCAGTAAATGTGTTTACTAGTAATCATTGTCCGAATAGGAATTATTGTATGTCTTGCGATTATCAAATGTTGAAATGATAAAAGATGAAATGAACTCAAGTAGTAGATTCATGTTTAAACTCTAAATTGCTAATTCATGTGGAATAATGTACATTGTAAACACGGGGTAACGCGTTGGGCAGGAAAGGTAATCCAGGCCCGCTTGACCGGGATCATCCGGTTGGGCGCCGATCTCGTCCCTCGCTTTTGGGGCGTGACACACTTGGTATCAGAGCCTAAGGTTTTTAAAAGTGTCCTAGGATGTATCGGAGTCGTGTCCAGTAGAGCCCTTCTTATTGGTGTGTTGTCGACCACATCTATAATTAGGGGACTGCATGGACATTTAGTAAAATACCCTTTCATTGTTACTCTGTATCGTGCGATGTGGTGAAAGGTGAGGTTGTCTATCTCTAACTCGTGCATTGTTCCAATTTTCAGTAAATGGCACCCAAGAAGAGAGCTCGACTCGGCCCAGAGGCCAATGCCACCCCAGGAGTGGCCGTAAATTCTTTATCTGATGGTGGGGGTGAGAGTGATTCCCCGACCCTGAATCTGCCTGACTCTTCCATCCCAGGCCAGGATATTCCTATTCCTGCTCCAGCGGAGGGTGCTACAGTCCCTCCCCCTGATGTTCCTGATCCTTCTTCAGTTCCAGCTTCCGGTCCCGGTATTTCTGATGGGGAGCTATTCAGATGTTGACTGAGCTAGTGGCCTCCCAGGCCCAAAGATCACATGATGCCCCTGCATCCTCTAGCGAGAAAGGGGATTCTTCAGGTTCCAGGGTCAACCAGTTTCTGCGGTTAGCCCCTCCAGAGTTCACAGGCACCGACCCAGAGGCTGATCCTCAGGAGTTCATTGATGAGGTGTGCAAGACCCTCCGAGTTATGAGGGATACTGAGACAGAGGGGGTTGAGTTGGCTTCCTATCATCTGAAGGGAGCGGCATATTCGTGGTTTGAAATGTGGGAGAGTTCCCGTGGAGAGGGGAGCCCTCGGGTGAGGTGGGAAGAGTTTGTGGATGCCTTTATGGATCATTTCTTGCCTGCCGAGATTATGGCAGCCCGTGCTACAGAGTTTGAGGCCCTTAAGCAGGGAAACATGAATATGTGGGAGTATCATATGGAGTTCGTGTGCTTGTCCAAATATGTTGTTCACACGGTGTCTACTATGGAGGCTAGAGTTCGTCGGTTTGTTCAGGGCCTTGGTACCTTGGTTATTAATGAAGCTGCTACAGCTGCTCTGCATTCAGATATGAACTACGGGAAGATTGTGGGATTTGCCCAGGCTATAGAGGCTCGGAAATTAAAGATAAGAATGGAGAGGGAGAGCAGTAGTAGGGCTCGGTCAGTAGGCAACCCTGGGAGTTCAGTTGGAGGAGGGAGGTCAGTCCTTGGGAGAGGGTCATCAGGGACATCTCAGTCCTATGCTCAGTCCTCAGCCAGTGTGCCGCCACCAGGCACAATTATCAGCAAGGAGGTCACGTTGGACCAGGTTCAGACAGCAGGAGGTTTCATCAGTCGGGTCGTTCAGGTGGGAGGTTCCAGCAGCAACGGAGGGCCCCATGCCCTAAGTGTGGGAGGTTTCATTCGGAGCCCTGTTACTTGGACATACCAGTATACTATAGGTGTGGAGTGAGAGGCCACGTTCAGCGAGACTATGGTGCACCCCGTCTGGGCACGGGTAGGGGCACTGCTCAGCCATCCAGTTCTTCAGCCGCTACATGTTCATCAGGCCCTCCAGCTCCAGCAGGGCGCGGTGCAGCTAGGGGTGGAGCCCGGGGTCGAGGGGGACCCAATCGGTTCTATGCTTTGAGTGGTCGCCAGAGTGCGGAGGCTTCCCCAGATATTGCCACATGTATTCTTACTATTCAGTCACATGATATTTATGCTCTTATTGATCACAGTTCTTCTTGTCATATGTTACTCCATTTATTTCTTCAAGTTTTGGGATAGAACCCGAACAGCTTCACGAGCCGTTCTTTGTGTCGACTCCAGTTGGTGATTCTATTACGGCCGTGTGAGTCTATAGGAATTGTGTTGTCACGGTACGTGGTCAGGATACTACGGCCGATCTTATTAAGTTAGAAATGGTAGATTTTGATGTAATTATAGGGATGGATTGGCTCTATTCGTGATTTTCTAAACTCGACTGCCGAACCAGAATTATGAGGCTCGAGTTTCCTAATGAATCATTTATCGAGTGGTAGGGGAATAATGTTGTGCCAAGAGGTAGATTTATTTCCTACCTTAAAGCCTCAAAGATGATCAGAAAAGGGTGCATCTACCATTTGGTCCGGGTTGCGGGACACCACTTCAGAGGTGCCTGCTCTCGAATCTGTGCCTGTTGTGAGTGAATTTCTTGAAGTATTTCCGAACGATCTTCCTGGGATTCCACCAGATATAGATCGATTTCGAGATTGATGTATTGCCAGATATGAAGCCTATATTTATTCCACCTTACCGAATGGCGCCAACAGAATTGAGAGAGTTAAAAGAACAATTGAAAGATCTATTAGAAAAAGGTTTCATTCGGCCAAGTGTGTCGCCTTGGGGCGCACCGGTTCATTTTGTCAGAAAGAAAGACGGATCGCTTCGGATGTATATTGATTATCGGCAGCTCAAAAAGGTCACCATAAAAAACAAATACCCATTGCCTCGGATAGATGATTTGTTCGACCAGTTGCAAGGTGCCAAGTTCTTCTCAAAGATTGATTTGCTGTCAGGGTATCACCGGTTAAAGATCAGGGAGCATGATATTCCTAAGACAGCCTTTAGGACTCGATATGGGCACTTCAAATTTTTGGTAATGTCTTTTGGGCTAACAACCACCCCAACAGCTTTTATGGATCTTATGAATCGGGTTTTCACACTATTTCTTGACTCCTTTGTGATTGTCTTCATTGACGATATCCTTGTTTATTCGCGAAGTCAGGAAGATCATGCTACTCACCTCAGGGCAGTTCTGCAGACTCTTCATCAGCACCAGTTGTATGCAAAGTTTTCAAAATGTGAATTTTGGCTAGAATCAGTCACCTTTTTTGGGCCATGTTGTTTCCAGGGAAGGGATTCAGGTTGATCCCCAAAAGATTGCAGCGGTAAAAGATTGGCCTAGGCCAACGACCCCGACAGAGATTTTCAGTTTCTTGGGTTTGGATGGGTATTATCAGAGGTTCATGGAGGGATTCTCTACCCTCGCCTCCCCATTGACTAAGCTGACGCAGAAGGCGATTAAGTTCCAGTGGTCCGATTCTTGTGAAAACAGTTTTCAGGAATTGAAATTGAGATTGACTACGGCGCCAGTGTTGACCTTGCCAGGAGGTTCAGAAGGGTTTGTGGTGTGTTGTGATGCTTCAAGGGTTGGTTTGGGATGTGTGTTGAGGCAATATGGTAAGGTAATAACGTATGCTTCAAGACAACTCAAGAATCACGAGAAGAAATATCAGACGCATGATTTGGAGCTCGCGGGTGTTGTGTTTGCATTGAAAATCTGGCGGTATTATCTTTATGGGGTCCATGTGGAAGTGTTCACAGACCACAAGAGTCTTCAATACTTATTCAAGCAGAAGGAGTTAAACTTAAGGCAACGAAGATGGTTAGAATTGCTCAAGGATTATGATATGAATATTTTGTACCATCCAAGAAAGGTGAATGTGGTAGCTGACACTCTTAGCCAGAAATCCATGGGTAGCTTGGCTCATTTGGAAGCAGGTCAGAGGCTTTTGGCTCGGGAGGTTTATCAGTTGGCCAGTCTGGGGGTATGTCTTTCGGCCTCAAGTGAAGGAAATGTCGTCGTGCGTAATGGATCGGAGTCTTTTCTTGTAATGGAAATCAAGGAAAAACAATTCAGAGATCCAGCATTAGTACAGTTGAGAGAGGCAATTCTGAATCATAAGGCTACAACATTTTCGCTCGGCAATGATGACAGTGTTTTGCGGTGCCAAGGGAGGCTATGTGTTCCAGACGTGGATGATCTTCGGGAAAGGGTAATGGCAGAGGCTCACAATTCTAGGTATTCAGTACACCCAGGTTCTACGAAGATGTATCATGATCTCAAAGATATTTATTGGTGGAATGGGATGAAGAGAGGTGTGGCGGACTTTGTGGCTAGGTGTCCGAATTGTCAGGAAGTGAAGGCCGAGCATCAAAGGCCCGGTGGGTTGACGCAGCTTATGGAAATACCAATGTGGAAATGGGAGATGATCAATATGGACTTTGTGGTGGGGTTACCTCTCACTCCACGTAGGTTTGACTCAGTTTGGGTAATAGTGGATCGGCTCACGAAATCAGCTCACTTCTTGCCAGTCAAGTCCACCGATATTGCGGAACAGTACGCTCAGTTGTATATCAAGGAAATAGTCAGACTCCATGGCACTCTAGTATCTAATATCTCGGATCGAGGGGATTCACAGCTAACTTTTGGAAGAAATTTCAGGAAGGTTTGGGTACGCAGGTAAATCTCAACACAACATTCCATCCACAGACTGATGGGCAGGCAGAGCGGACTATTCAGACACTTGAAGATATGTTACGGGCTTGTGTATTAGATTTCAAGGGTAGATGGGATGATCACTTGCCGCTTATAGAATTTTGTTATAATAACAGTTTCCATGCTAGTATTCAGATGGCCCCATTTGAGGCATTGTACGGAAGGAGGTGTAGGTCTCCAATTTGATGGTTCGAGGTTGGTGAGGCGGAACTACTAGGACCGGACCTTGTGTACCAAGCTATGGAAAAAGTTAAAGTCATTCAGAAGAGGATGAAGACTGCTCAGAGTCGTCAGAAATCCTATGCGGATGTTCGTCGAAGAGATTTGGAGTTTCAAGTAGATGATTGGTATTCTTGAAGGTATCTCCCATGAAAGGAGTGATGCAGTTTGGGAAGAAACGGAAATTGAGCCCAAGGTATGTCGGGCCATATAGGATTGCTCAAAGGATAGGACATGTGGCTTATAGGCTGGAATTGCTCCCTGAAATGTCATTAGTGCACCCGGTGTTTCATGTGCCCATGTTGAAGAAGGTGATTAGGGATCCATCCGCCATTGTGCCGGTTGAGACGGTTGAAATTAATGAAGAGGTTCCAGTTGCTAATCTTGATAGGCAAGTCCATAGATTGAGGAACAAAGAGATTGCTTCTGTTAAAGTTTTATGGCGGAGTCAACAAGTCGAAGAAGCCACATGGGAAGCGGAAAATGAAATGAAAGAGAAATATCCCCACTTGTTTGAATAAGTCCGGTAGTGGTTTTGAAAGTTGTCAGTCCTAAGCAAATATATATTGTGTTAAATTTTGTGCAAGAACACTCCACTCCCCTAATTACCCTACTATTGTGAATTCTCAAACTTTGTGCCATAAATGTATATGTTTTTGTGAATAGCTGAATTATGTGCAACTCATTGTAATAGTTGAATTATGTGCAAATTAGTGGAGTTAACCGAACTATGTGAGGCTTGTGGAAGTAATTGAATCACATGTAGCTTGTTGAAATGACCGAATTATATGCAAGTTGATAGAGTGACTGGTAATATGTGGAATTGGTTAAACTTATGTTTCGGGGGCTCTCTGACAGGTAGATAGGCCTAATTACAAAAGAAACTCTGGCGAAATTTTCAGGAAATATCGGAGTTAGTAAGAATTTGGGGGTTGGCTTATTTTGTGTTTTTCCTACTCTAGTGATTCCCTGATCCTCATTCGAGGACGAATGATTTTAAGTGGGGGAGAATGTAAAGACCCGTAAAATTGTATGGCTAAAAAAATAATGCCCAAATAGGTCCCCGTGTTGTTATAACTATAGAAATTCTTAAAACGGACCCTTTTTGAGTGAAAAGTACTCCGGGACTTAAAGGATAAAATTTTCTAGATTTGCGTAGGTCTGCGGTCCACTATGCAATCGAAGATCAGGTATGCAGACCGCATAGTAGTCGCATACTTGGACAATTTGATGTCCATTTTGAGGACAGCTATGCGGCCTAGAATGCGATCGCATTTCTCGAATGCGGGCCACATAGTTGTCACATTCTTGCACCTTGTCTTTTGCGGAGGGAGTTATGCGACGCACTATAAAATCGCATAACAGGTATGCGGACCGCATAGTGGTCGCATACCTGGGCAGTCTACTTTCTTTTTGGCCCATTTGAGGGACATTTATGCGACAGGAATGCGGATCGGATAGAAGGAATGTGATCGCATTTCTACTTCGGGACTGTTAAATTTCTAATTTTATACCCGACCCCCAGTGTATTAAAACACTTACTCCTTTCATTTTAAGCTCATTTTTTGATAAATTAGAGAGAGGAGAGAGTGGGTTCTAGAAAGAGAAGGTTCTAACTTCATCAAATTGTTCCTCCATCACTACTCAGGCCTGGAATTGATCAAGTAGGACACAATTTTCTTCACCATAAGAGGTAAGCTTCTACCCCATCAACATTAATTTCCAGATTTTTGTTAAAATGAAACATGGTTAGGTGAGTTCATGAAGATAGGGGTAGGAGTCTTGCATGCATGTTACCAACAAGTCATAATCTAGTAAACGGAAATGGGTTAGAGTAATATTTCACTAAACAGAGGCCATTTAATCTAAAGGAACACCTAGTGTTTGATAGAATGCTCAAGTGAGTTCAAGACATGATCGTTATTCCTAATTCTAAGTTAAATTATGCCACATTGTGAACTAGATTGAAGGTGCTAGAAGGTCCGATGAATTGTGGTAGAAAATTAAAGGGGAATTCTGATTCAAGGTATGTATGGCTGACTTTAATCGTTGTAGAGTCTTCTTGTTGGTGTCCGAGCACTCGGTATGAAATTCTTGCTCGAGTATATGTGAATTGATTACCCTACTGTGTCGAGGTGTAAGACTTCGTTCTTTAAATTTCTTAGTCGATTACCATGTTATATGAGCTTGCAAAAAGGTGATTCTATGTGCTTATTCTATCATGTGCAAAGCTCGTTAAATGTTGAATACATCGGTATAAGAGGATGTGCTGCAAAATGAACGGAATGATAATGAAACAAAGTGTTAAATGTATCTAAGTGCCAAGTGCTGTGTAGTAAATAATGGAAAGGAAACGGGGATAAACTAATTGAGCTATGTGTTGATGGCATACCGTATATGACTCACTGTTTAATCAAGATTTCCGTGGCCTTGATTTCATGTGGTTACTTGGTTGTTACGAATGAATATCCTTGACGATGAAAATCTTTGTGATTGAATTGTTGGTTGATGTTGCTATTAATTACATTGTTGAACGTATCAAAGTGCTAAAGGCTGTGTAGCAAATGATGAAAGTAAATATGGGCTGATTTTATTGTTAAATGATTGTGGCAACACCGTATATGAATTACTGATTGGTAAGGATCATTGTGTCTTGATTTCACATAGTTATTGGTTAATATGAACTTATGTTCTTCATGATGAAGATATTTGTGATATAATTGTTGATGGTTGTTGCTGTGAAATGTGATTGTAAGGTGGGATCGGGTTGCACGCCGCAACAGAATTGTAAGGTGGGATCGGGTTGCACGCCGCAACAGAATTGTAAGGTGGGATCGGGTTGCACGCCGCAACAGAATTGTAAGGTTGGATTGGGTTGCACGCTACAACATAAGTAATAAGGGTGTAATGTGATTGTGAGATGGGATCGGGTTGCACGCCGCAACAGAAGAAATAAGGGTGGAATATGAGTGTAAGGTGGGATCGGGTTGCGGGCCGCAACAGGGGAAAAATTGAAATAAGAAACTGTGGAAACCTCATTTGTGATTCTCTGTATCTCTGTGCAATATTTGTTTGGGGTTTTTTAACTGCCTCATATATGAGCATTGCTTGATTTTACATAGAGTAAAGTTTGTTTATACATACTAGTACTATTCAATGGTAATAACGTCCCTTTTGCCGGGGGAACTACATCTTCTATATGGGTTTAGGTGGTTCTATAGCAGGTAGCTCGGTTCGCCGTTAGTGGTGCCTCCTCTTCATCTCTCTAGCAGTTCTGGTGAGCCCCACTTACTCTCGGGGCCGTGTGTAGTCTGTATCATCTCTTTTGTATATGTTATGTCTTTTAAGGTATAGTCGGGGACTTATTACCGGCAAGTATTGTGTAAACCCTTAGTACTATTAGAGGCTCCGTAGACATGATGTGAGTTGTACATATATGTATTTTGGGCAGTAAATGTGTTTACTAGTAATCGTGGTCCGAATCAGAATTATTGTATGTCTTGCGATTATCAAATGTTGAAATGATAAAGGACGAAATGAACTCAAGTAGTAGATTCATGTTTAAACTCTAAATTACTAATTCATGTGGAATAATGTACGTTGTAAACACAGGGTAACGCGTTGGGCAGGAAAGGCAATCTTGGTCTACTTGACCGGGATCATCCGGTTGGGCGCCGGTCTCGTCCCTCGGTTTTGGGGCGTGACACACTTGTTGGACAATTTTAGAGGTCTTGGAAGAGGGGTTTTTACCTAGTACTTTGAGGTAAGTTATTTCTACGCAATAGGAGTTTAATACATGCATTTTGAGTAGATTCTTAACACATAAATTGTAGAAATTATGGGTTTAGTTGAAAAACCTAGGTTTTGATAAAAATGTGATTTAACCACAAAAATAAATATTTAATTGGATGAAAATTATATATTTGAGTTCGTGAGGTTATGGGTAACACTTATCTTCGTGAATTTTCGGAATCCGGGCACGTGGGTTCGGGGGTGAATTTTTAGAATCTTCAAATTTGGGTTGGGTAATTACTCTAATAGCTAAGTTATGAACTTGTGATTGTATATTGATTACCTTTTATAATATTTGGCTAGTTTCGGATTGTTCGGCACCAAGTTGAGAATTTAGAGTGAATTCGTGAGCCGGAAAGTGAGTTTTGAGATGAGGTAAGTCTCTTGCCTAACTTGTGAGAGGGAATTTACTCCATAGGCATTTTAAATTACTATTTGCTTCAAATTATGTGTGTGGGGGGGGGGGGGGNGAGATTCCGTGCGTAGCTACAAAACATGCTTAAGTCCAGGTAATTTTAGGACCCCAAATCATGAAATACTTGCATTGTTTGCACTCTACTTGTTAATTTAAGTGCCTAAATTATATTAAACCCTTATAAAGGACCCGTAAAGACCGAATTTCACTTACTTTGAGTTTTGGCGGGTTACTTGACCGTTAATAGAAAGTGTGCCTCCTTGTGTATTAGTCTTGTGATAGCTTTTAAATTGGATGTTCATAGAGTATTATCTCTTCTTGTGGAGTGGGCCGAATGCCTCGGCAGTGTAATAGATGCGTCTATGGTTCGTGTCATTCGACCCTCCGCAGTGTACACATTATTCTGGATCGGACTGTATGACCTCGGCATAAATCGTGCGTGAATATGCTTGGAGCCCGATTACACTTGATATTATATTTATGACTTGAGAGGTTATAATTTACTTATTGGCCCGAAATTGTTGGAGTTACTATGTGTTAGTTGGAGACCTTTAAATTGACTATCAGTTAAAGAATCATTTATTCACTACTTGATGTTGTGTTATATTATTATTCGCATATTCCATGCCTATTTAGAATTTCTGTATTTTATTTGTTGGCCTATAGTAAGTATCGATGTCGACCCCTTGTCAATACTTATTCGAGGTTAGACTGGATACGTATTGGATACATGTTATTTATGTACTCATGCTACACTTCTGCACTAATCGTGCAGAATCTGAGGCAGGTACATCTGGCAGTCATCTAGGCGCGCTCCCCCGTTATCCCGAGGCATAGTGGTGAGCTGCTTTTTGA
This sequence comes from Nicotiana knightiana, assembly GCA_005239525.1. Classification (NCBI taxonomy): domain Eukaryota; kingdom Viridiplantae; phylum Streptophyta; class Magnoliopsida; order Solanales; family Solanaceae; genus Nicotiana; species Nicotiana knightiana. The sequence goes on from ML378765.1 coordinate 16,081, forward strand.
GTCCGTCTTGCATCACTCGCAGTCTCTCTTTTGTACTTCTTGATGTCTATGTTATTTCAGAAAGTAGCATATGTGTTTTGTATATTCTACTAGTTGTTCATCCACTTGTGACACCGGGTCTTGGAAATATGCTAGTAGACATTTTATGTTTTTGGGTATTTATTTCCCGTATCTTTCTTTTTCATTGGTTCACGCTTTACTTTACTATAATTTTTCACTTCGCATTTACTTAATAAATAAAAATCAACTGCTTGAGATTATTAAATAGAATAAATACATGACTAGTTCACCATTGACTTGCCTAGCGACGACATTAGACGTCATGCTTATAGAGGAAATTGGGTCGTGACAGTAAGCTCTTATCAAGTTCTAACCTTTTCATTAACGAATATTAATTTGTTTTCTGTGGCCAAAAAGATTTTTCCTTTTTTTTGGGAATGATTTTAACTTCTTAATTCTCTACTTGCTACAATTTCTTCCTTATCGGAACTTCACTCAAATGCCTAAATAGAAAAGATTAATTATTCATTCTGTCGAGTTATATTTTTGTACTAGTAAAAAGAACAGAACAAAATCCATCTATGTTATTGGCATTATTTGGTAAGTAACAAACTTCAACTGTTCAATATTGCCCAAATAAGAAGTCAAAATATAGAGAAGAATTTCAATGACACTTATAAAACTTTTGCTTCTTATAGCCATTAATCAAAGCAAATGGGACAAGGGTCTCTAGTACTAAACATTTATGATTAGCTAGTACTTTAATAGTAGTTGTTTACTTCATTTAACAAAATTATTTTGGTAGAGAACCAACTTAAATGATATGCTAGTGATTTTGCAACAACCAACAAGGAACTTGCAAACCAAACTATAAAATTGAGGTCCCTACATTCTTAGACAGAGCCACAGACGTTAAAATACAGAAATTAAAGAATAGTTTCAAATATCAGACCAAATAAAAAATATATTTGGTAGGAAGTGTTTTATCCCAAAATAAGTTTTTGGGTGCAATCTGCATTAATTAGTCCAGCCCCAAAAAGCTATCACACACCGAGTGTCGATTAAATAAAGAAAGATTAAATGAAAAAGAATAAAAAAAAAAAGCAAAAAGCCGTAGGGCCCCTCCATTTTTTATAGATATATTACTACTATTAATAAGTGAGAACATAGGAGCTTCCGGTCAATTTACTACTATTAATAAGTGAGAACAGAGGATCTTCTAATCAATGTGAATTGACAGAAAAAATCATGATATTTCAGTTTATTCTATCAGAATCCTCATAGCCTTTTGGTAAATATAATACAGTTGGGGGCTTTTAAGCACTTGAAAAAAGGAATAATGTAAGGTTATACGTGTAAGAACCCACGTGCACTACATATTTAACTCGATAAATAAAATCACTACTAAGTACTAATTACTTATAATAGGGCTATGTATGAGCTGAACATGTGGAAGTTACGGGACCCACATTAGGCCAAATCCATTTACCACCCATCACCCCCTCAAACCACCTACATCTATCATTTATCATCTTATACTATTTCGAGTTTCGACCAAAAAAAATATAATTAATTTACATAGTCATCACAAGTAAAGCAAGAACAAGACTATAGTTAAAAAACTTAAAAAATGATCTGAGAAAGATAGTTAAAGAAATGACTTTGATTCCCAAATAGTAATAATAACAAAGAATTGGCGGGGACTAGCGAGTAACTGTAATTTATAAATATGTGTTAACCATTTCATAAACTTCGTCAAGAGCCATAAACTAAACCACAACGGGAAAATTGGAAAGTACCTGAAACGAGTTTATATAGCTTCCAAATTTCTAAGTTATAAATATGTGTTAACCATTTCATTAGCTTTGCCACAAACTGTATGGGTCAAAATCAGACCGAGAATTAAGTCGTGCAGAGTTGAGTGAGGAGAGCGACCTAGAAATCGATAAGTATAGCGTGGTCGTGGTCGGTCAATGTGCCGAGCAGTTCAACAGCTGGTCGTGGTCGAGGTCGAGCAGCGGAGTTGGAATAACAGCTAATTTTATATTGGGATCCACAGAGGAAATATTTCATTGAATATTCTCTCTGTTTGTACTTTAGGGTTCTTAGGGAATATCTCATATAAACAGAAAGAGAGAGGGGGAAAAGGCATGTGAGATTTCATATAATATGAAGACTTGTAAAAGGATAAGCTCTCATACTAAATAAAAAGATCCACTTTTGACTAAGATTCATCCTGTTGGTGAACTATTCTATATTGTCTTTTCCATCAGATCCAAGAAAGTACATTATATCCCATTTAATTCGTGTCATTCGTCATTGTCAGAGGAAGGAATCCTTCACCTTCTTCAATATTGGGTGAATCTTTCCCTCTATTTACATTTATTTCTATTTAATGTTATTTATTGCTTGTTTTCTCTACATTATATAAAATCTGGTCATATTTATTACCCGCATTTCATTTCGAGTTTACCGTTACTCATATCATTCATTATAAATCTAGAATCATTAGCTTTGATTAGGATTGTCCCGTCCTAATTAATCATTAATTAGTTTAACCAAGAATTAACTCATTTTTGGTCAAACAATTTGGCGCAATCTGTGAGGATTTCCTAATCAAAGTTTTAGTTTTCCTATATCTAAAAAAAGCAACAAAAACACAACACAAAGTCTCATTCCTTTTTCTATGTGCATTGTCTAACATGGCAGGTAACGGAGAGAAAAAACTGAAAGCAGTGGCAGACATTTCTGCTAACCTCCTAAACACCATCAATGAGGTTAGTGGAATGGACGAGGAGAGCGTGACACCAAACGCTTTCCCTAGACGAAGTGGCTCACCCCTTCCTCATGGCAGCGTTACAACCTCTCATGGAAAAGGAGTCTCTACGTCTGTAGCAGAAGAAGCACCACCAACAGATACTAGAAGCATGGCTGATGAGTACGCTGACCATTATACTCGACAAACCCGCCCAAAAGATCATGGAGGATATACGAGTTGGCATCACATCAACAACTGATGAGAAGCACATCCCTCCTCTTATAACATGTATCACTCACACTGTTAATGATGCAGGTAACGACACCCTCACATCTATTCTAAGAAAAATAGAGAAGATGGACAATGATAACAAAGCACTCAGCGACCAAATGAAGGAGCACCAATAAAGGATAGACAGGATATCGGGCGCCCCAAAGCTTTTACCAAAACGGGACGCCGGTTGGTTCGTGGAACAACCGTATAACGACGAGGCCACACCACATGCTATACCTAAAACATTCAAGATGCCTCCATACTTGAAAATATATGACGACACAACGGACCCTGTGGACCACGTCACCTACTATTTCACTGCAGTAAAAGGCAACAACCTCGCCAAAGAGCAAGTATCATCCATATTGCTGAAATAATTTGGTGAAACCCTAACCGGGGGAGCATTGACGTGGTACTCACAACTCCCTGCGCGATCCATAGAAATATTTGAGGAAATGGCCGACAAGCTCGTCACCGCCCATACCGAGGCCAAGAAAGCAGAGGCGAGGGCAAACAATATATTCGCCATTAAACAGTCACCTGGCGAAGGACTCATGGACTTCCTCACTCGGTTCAACTGTGTTAGAATGACTCTCCCAAATGTATCGGAGGGAAATGCGGTATCAACTTTCCAAAATGAGCTGAACAGGAGCGGTTTGAGGGCGACCAGAAAATTGTTGAGCCAGCTCATGAAATACCCTTAACACTTGGGATGAAATACACAATGCCTATTGTGCCGAGGTAAGAGCTGACGAGGACGACCTCAATGGACCAACCCAACGGTTGACATCGGTCCAGATAGAGTTGAGAAAATATTGCAAAACGATAACAAAAGGGACTATGCAGGTCCGCGTCTCGACCGAGAAAGACACCAGCCATACATAAGAACTGCCGTTGTACCCCCCCCCCCCCCCCCCCCCTCCCCCCCGCCATGGCGATGGTCAATCCAGGCCACAGACAGGGACTCACCGAAAAGAAAGAGGTATGCCTCCACTACTATCTGCTCACAGTTTTTGTGTTTCTCCTTCAGAGATAGTCTACACCCTGTAGAAGCTCGGCCCAAAGGTGAAATGGCCACAAAAGATGAAGTCTGATCCAACACCAGAAAGTCGAATGCCCTATGTGAATTCCACCAGGAACGAGGTCATAAGACTGAGGGCTGCATCGCCTTGAGGCAAGAGGTAGTGAACATGCTCCACCAAGGGAATTTGAAAGAACTGATGAGCGACCGAGGAGGGGCGAACTTCGCTCGAGGACGAGAACAGCATCAAGGCCCCCGAAGCCGCCATCCCCAGCCCGAACCATTCAAATGATCATTGGTGGAGGCGATGACACGACAGTCAACAATGTAAAGTTCAAAACCACCCATAAGTTGAAGCGATCAATCACCCATGAAAATATGATGAACTCGAAGAAAGTATCATTTTCAACGAGTCGGATACCCATGGTTTGACCTTTCCTCACTATGATGCTCTTGTTATTACTTTTGCATTTCAGATACCAATGTAAAATGGATTATGCTAGATGATGGAAGCGGCGCGTGCATTATCCACCCTCGAGTTCTCACACAAATGAGGTTCGAAGACAGGATAGTGCCACGCTGCATCACACTAACAGGTTTTAGTAATGCAGTTGAGCGGACTACCAGAGAAATCACACTACCCATTCTTGCCGGTGGTATCACCCTGGAACAACGTTCCACATTATGGATAAAGACACGGTGTACAATGCCATCATAGGACGACCTTGGACACACGCCATGAGGGCCGTCCCATCCAGCTTATATCAGGTCGTCATGTTTCCCACCCCGTGGGAAGTATCCAGCATCTACCACGAGCAACACACGGCCCAAGAATACTGCCGCATCACCCAAGATTGCACATACACTCAAAAGGGCAAAGGCGCAGAAGCATAGCAATTACCGAGGTCGAGGTCGGAGGACGATGAAGGGAAAGATGTCATGAAGGACCCCTAAGTCATAGAGGCCACGGGTCAACTGTGGAGGACCTCGACCCCATTCAGCTCGATAAAAACAACCACATCACGATCCTCTGATAGATGTCACAAATTCTTCAGCGTGCTCAAAAAAGACAACGGACTCCAATGGAATTCTGAGTGTGTTGACTCCCTAAGAGAACTAAAGGCGTACCTATCTTCTCCCCCGCTGCTTGCTAAGGCAAAACTCGGAGAACGCCTCCTAATCTACCTGGTCGTGTCCGACGTTGCAGTAAATGCAGTCCTAATCCAAGAAAATAAAGGTACGCAATCCCCAATCTACTTCATTAGCAAGACCTTGGTCGATGCTGAAACGAGGTACCCCCACCTCGAGAAGCTAGCCTTGGCTTTGGTCGTAGCTTCACAAAATCTTAGACCTTATTTCCAGTGCCACCCCATCTCGGTGGTCACGACCTTTCCTATAAGAAGTATCTTGCACAAACCCGAGTTGTCAGGTAGATTGGCCAAATAGGCCATCAAATTAAGCGAGCACGAAATAACCTATCAGTCGCGAATAGTGATAAATTCGCAAGTACTTTCCAACTTCGTCGCCGACTTCAGCGCTAAAATAGTGCATGTGGTCGAAAGGGAAGCCGCTAGTACTTCCCCAAGATACACGACCTATGGACTCTGTACATCGATGGCTTCTAATGCATCGGGATCAGGATTGGGACTTGTACTCGAGGTCCCGACAGGCAAGATAATTCGCTAGTCCATACAGTGTCCCGATATGACTAATAATGAGGCAGAGTATGAGGCTGTGATTGCAGGGTTAAAATTGGCACTCAGATACGGAGCACGATGAGTAGTCCTACGATGTGACTCACAACTCGTCGTCAATCAAGTCACAGGGGCTTTCCAAATCAAGGAACAAAGGCTACAAAAATATTAGGCCAAGATCTGCAAATTGCTACCTGAGTTCGACGGATGCCAGCTTGATCAAATACCTCGAGCGCAGAACATCGAGGCAGACGGTCACGCCAAATTAGTTGCGGCCACTAAAAGCATAACCAGAAAAGAGAATGTGGTCACTCTCCTCCACTCGTCCATCGACCAAATTGAGGTATGCACTATTAACCTAACTTAGGACTGGTGCAACCGTATTATGGCATACCTGCAGGACGACGTGCTTCCAAACGACAAAAAAGAAGCCAAAAAACTTCGAATGCAAGCAGACAGGTATAACATCATCAACAACAACGACTTGTACAAAAGGACGTATGTCGGCCCTCTAGCAAAATATTTAGGACCAAACCAGACACGGCGCGTCCTAAAAATGGTCCATAAAGGTCACTGTGGGGTTCACACCAGCAATTGAGCCCTAGTCAGATGTCTAATGCGAGCAGGCTACTACTGGCCCAAAATGAAAAAGGAAGCAACTAATTTTGTTAAAAAATGCGAACCATGCCAAAAGTATGGCCCCATGATCTACCAAGTGGGAGAGCACCTCCACTCAGTCACCTCGCCCTGGCCCTTCATCAAAAGGGGAATGGATATCGTCGGCCCCCTTCCAGCAGGACTAGGTAATGTACGATTTCTTTTAGTTTTAACTGACTATATCTTTGAATGGGTGGAAGTAGGTGAGTTCGCCCAAATACGCAAACTAGAAGTTATCGCCTTTATATGGAGGAACATCATATGCCGCTTCGGCATTCCCAAGGAAATAAGTTGTGACAATGGACCCCAATTCACAGGAAAGAAGGTCGCCGAGTTCTTCGAAAAATGGCACATCAAAAGAATACTCTCCACGCCATATCACCCCGCAGGCAACGGACAAGTTGAATCCTCCAACAAGTCGATATTGAATATCATGAAAAAGAAGCTCGAAAACGCCAAGGGACTGTGGCCAGAGTTGCTGTCGGAAGTGTTATGAGCATACCACACTACGCCAAAGACAAGCACAGGGGAAACACCATACTCACTAGTCTATAGGACTGATGCAGTGATACAGGTTGAGGTTGGAGAACCGAGTCTAAGATATTCTAATGAGAGTGGGCCAAACAACGATGAAAACAGAGGGCAATATCTCGATGAGGCTGAAGAACGAAGAGACATGTCTTACGTAAGAATGGTAGCCCAAAAACAACAGGTGGAACGGTACTATAACAAAAAAGCCATGGCCAGGCCGCTCAAAATCGGGGACTATGTACTCAAGGCCAAAACATAGGCGAGCAAGGATCCACGGGAAGGCAAACTATGGACCAATTGGGATGGCCCATATGAAATCACGGCGACAGTAAGCAAAGGGTCGTTCCAACTAGAAATAATGGAGGTAAAATTGCTACCAAACAGTTGGAACGTCACCCACTTTAAATACTTCAACTTCTAAGAATAGACGTCCTCCAAGTCGTACTCTTTTTCCCTCGCCCGAGTTTTGTCCCAATTGAGTTTTCTCGGGAAGGTTTTTAACGAGGCAAAGAAAAGGGCATATCGAAGTTAAGTATAAGTTCATCACCCGACCTCTAAACTACTTCTCCAGGTCGACCAATAAATGGACTAGGTAGGTTGGGACTTCTCCAATATATATATATATATATATATATATATAGGCAGAACAAAAACATGTAAACTTCTCCAATGAATGTATAAGCAAAGCAAAGTATGCAAACATGTGATGTTCACATGTCTACACCAAGCTTAAACATTATCTGAAAACTCATATTCGACCTCGCTCGAATCAATCACGAGTAGCATTCGACCTCGCTCGAATCAACTCATATTCGACCTCGTTCGAATGAATCACGAGTGGCATTTGACCTCTCTCGAAGAAACTCATGGCATTTGACCTCGCTCGAATCAACTCATATTCGACCTCGTCCGAATCAATCACGAGTAGCATTCGACCCCATTAGAATCAACTCATATTCGACCTCGTTTGAGTCAATCACGAGTAGCATTCGACCTCGCTCGAATCAACTCATATTCGACCTCATTCAAATCAATCACGAGTGGAATTCGACCTCGCTCGAATCAACTCATATTCGACCTCGCTCGAATCAATCACGAGTAACATTCGACCTTGCTCGAATCAACTCATATTCTACCTCATTCAAATCAATCACGAGTGGAATTCGACCTTGCTCTAATCAACTCATATTCGACCTCGTTCAAATTGATCACGAGTAACATTCGACCTCACTCGAATCAACTCATATTCGACCTCGTCCGAATCAATCACGAGTAGCATTTGACCTCGTTAGAATCAGCTCATATTCGACCTCGTTTGAATCAATCATGAGTAGCTTTCGGCCTCGCTCGAATCAACTCATATTCGACCTCATTCAAATCAATCACGAGTGGAATTTGACCTCGCTCGAATCAACTCATATTCGACCTCGTTCGAATCAATCACGAGTAATATTCTACCTCGCTCGAATCAACTCATATTCTACCTCATTCGAATCAATCACGAGTGGTATTCGACCTTGATCTAATCAACTCATATTCAACCTCGTTCGAATCGATCACGAGTAACATTTGACCTCACTCGAATCAACTCATATTCGACCTCGTTCGAATCAATCATGAGTGGCATTTGACCTCGCTCGAATCAACTCATATTCGACCTCGTTCGAATCAATCACGAGTGGAATTCGACCTCGCTCGAATCAACTCATATTTGACCTCGTTCGAATCAATCACGAGCAGCATTTGACCTCGCTCGAATCAACTCATATTCGACCTCGTTAAAATCAATCATGACTAACATTCGACCTCGCTCGAATCAACTCATATTCGGCCTCGTTCAAATCAATCACGAGTAATATTCGACCTCGCTCGAATCAACTCTTATTCGACCTTGTTCGAATCAATCACGAGTAACATTCGACCTTGCTCGAATCAACTCATATTTTACCCCGTTCGAATCAATCACGAGTATTATTTGACCTTGTTCGAATTAACTACTATTCAACCTTGTTCAAATTAACTATTATTCTACCTTGTTCGAGTCAATTATTATTCGACCTCGTTCGAATTAATTATTACTCGATATCGTTCGAATTAACAATTATTCGACATCGTTCGAACCAACTCATGTTCAACCTCGTTCGAATTAGTAAAGAATTATATTCGCTCACATTCGGACTCAACTCAAACTCAACCCAACTTAGAGTCCAAGTTAAAATTTAACACCGTTTGAGTTAGTTACAGCGACATGGGACTTTAACCAGATCTATTCAAAAATGTACTCGACCATGAAAATAATCACGTGAAGAAAAATGATCGGCAAAAAAGGTAAAAGACCCAAACAACATACAGCAAAGGTCGCAATCGTTTAATTCCAAAAGATATATTACAAAGGGCCATAAAGACGCCCGCATACAAAGAGAAGAAAAAGAGAAGACAAAAACAAAGTACAAAATATTACTCCACACTATCCCCGCCATCTTCACCACCGTCTAGATATTCGTCCTCATACCATGCGTCCTGCTCAATCCCATCCAACTCATCCTCGCTGCCGTCTGCCCCCGGCGTAGCAGGGTCAAAGCCACATGCAACTCGGGCTTCACGCGCCTTAACACGAGCACCTTCATACTCAACCGCAGAGACCCTGTTAGCCGCCATCAAATCTCTAAAGATGTCCAATTAGGCCTCGACATGGATCAAATTCTCATATGAATCTCGCAGCACGTCAGGGAAGGAGAAAGTATGAGAGGAAGACGGTCAAGCCAATAGCTGCACCTTCTCGGCCTCCAGAGCGGCGACCTTATCATTCAGACCAGAGACCTCCCCCTCGAGCCCACCAATTCGCTCATCCAGCAGGGCCTCGCTAAGTGTGTCCGCATCGGACTCACGCTCCCGTTCAGACTGAAGAACACAGACGGCCTCCTCCATCGCCGCCACTTTGGCCAAAGTTTCCTTCCTGGCTTCATCGACCTTGCCCAGCTCTGCGATTTCCTCAACCAAATCATCATTCAGGGCATTGAACTTGGTCGAGTTCTGATCAAGCTTTGCACGTAGGGATGCCAGTTTGGTTTGAAGGTCCGCGCTCTCCGCTTCGGCCCCCCGGTTTAACTCGAGCTCATCCTCCTTGGCCCTAAGTGACCCCTCAAGCTCGTTGCACCTCCAAATACCCCTCACCAGCTCTTCGTCCTTTTGTTTCAACTTGTCTCTAACAACCTAAAAGCTGTCATCGGTGCTAAGCAAGAGACATAATGCACAATGCTTGGAGCGGTACTCACGGTACTTCAACTCCATTCTCTTGAAAATAACCCTTCTTCTATCCTCCCCACGGGCATACTCGATCTCCAAGATAAGGGTCCGAGCAAAGAAAAAACAGGGGAAATCTAGCCTCCGCCTCTTTACCAATGGAGCTACTTCCTCTTCGGTGGGCGATGACTCGTCTACCAGGTGCAGAACAGGAGGAGGGGGAACCACCAGCGACAGAGTTGCTGCACGTCAACTGAGATCACGAGGAACCGGGGCCGAAGAAGGAGCCACTGAGTAAGTAGGTTCTCCCACAACAGCAGTAAGAAGCGACCCTTTCAAAACGCCCGACTGGCAGAAGGCAGGGGTAGGAGCTTTCTTCTTCGTCGAATGGAGGAGACTCCCTTTCGGCTACACAAAAGAAAAGGAGGATCAGTAAAATTGTCGACGAAGCTAAACAAAACAAAGTAAGAAGACGGTTGATAAAGGTACTATGAGCAAAATTCCACACTTCGGGGAATCCACTGGGATTCGCCACCACGTGCTCGATTTTGATGTAGAAGAAGTGGAAATTAAACCTACGGTTGGCTCTGTCGTCCATCTTCACGATCAACCCTTTGGTACCGCGATGGAGAAGATGCATCATCATACCCCTCAGGAAGTTTGGTGCGAAGAGGTGTAGCAAGTGACGAAGTGAAACCTAACGTTTGGCAAATTCGACGTATTTCGCCATCATCAGAAAAATCTTGTAAATATACGGAGAGAGTTGGGCCGAGTAGACCTGGTAGTATCGGCAGAACTCCTCCGCCAGTGGAGGAAGATAAAGAGAGTAGCCTACACGAAACGATACGCGTAGAAGGCGCAATACCCCGATCGATGAACCTGAACCACGTCTCTACCGACTGGAACTAGGTCAATGTGGGAAGGAATTCTGTACTTGGCCCTTAACTCGGCTAAGCCGGCCTTGTCCAGTTCATAGAGTACTGATTCAGGCTCTTTCGTCGACATTTTAGAAATTTGTCATTATGACAAAGCCGTAAACGCCGACGAAGGAGCCTGAATCAGCAATGACATCAATATCATCTTCGTGAGGAGGCATCCTTACTGAAAGAGGTGTTGGTTCAAATAAGACATCAGAAACATAAGACGAGGCTGCCATCTTCTGTTAATCGAAGGTGTTAGGGATGTGATCTCAAGGGGAAGGAGGAATTGCAGAAATCTATCGCAAAATCAACAGCATATTGAAACTAGAATGCAGAAAGAAGAAGAGAATGATGGGAAGCAAAAGCTCAGAAAATAAGAGACTTGAGGGGTTCTCTTCTGGTATTCATAACAGAACATGCGCCTAAATCGAAACTCCAACCGCCGATTGCACAAGAACTGAAACGTCAGAGGCACAGGAACAATACGATGCATTGGGAAGACGTGTGATGCTGATGACTACAACAATGATGTCATCCTAGGCTGACGTCACAATAATTTTTGGTTATTGAAGCGCCATGTTGCCACCCTGTGAACTCCTCTCCCACTCAATCTCCTCTCTCCAAACCTCCTGAGCACGACCAATGATGTCCGCTCAGTTAGGCCGACCAAAAGACGACCTCACTGTCACACCTCCTTTTTCCACTACCCCCGGATTAATGAAGGGTAGTAAGAGAGTTTTTCCACTTTAAGTGACATTATTCGGATTTGGATTTTATTTTAGTTTTCAGAGTCGCCACCCGAATTTTGGACGATGTTCCGGGACACCGTTTTGTTGAAATCCCAAATCGAGGAAATTTAGACTCTGTTTTAAGTTGTCTGCGTACCAGAAATCCGAGTAAAGAATTCTGTTAACCCGGGAGAAGGTGTTAGGCATTGCCGAGTTCCGTGGTTCTAGCACGGTCGCTTAACTATTAATATTTGGCCTAGTTATCTGATTATTTACATATTTTTGCCTATTGTGCTTTTAGTATTTATGTGGTTTTTATTAGCTTTCGAAGTTGGAGACGGGGACATGAGTTGTCGCACCCGAGTGTAGATTACATTAGTCAAGACTATGGTCATGACAGTTTTAAAGTGCCCATTTGAGGCAATGTTTGATTATTCTTTAGATTTTTCTATTTTTTGAAATAATATATATTTTTTTAGTTTTTAAAATTAATTAGGACGTTTATGGATTTATCTTGGACAAGTTACGATGGCGTATACTTGTTTGTTTTTGGACACATTGCAAACACGTTACATGAAATGCACCCGTGATTGCTATGTGCAATTTTATTTATTGTTTGGAATAGAGGGTCGGTGGCATGAGTTGCCACTCCCGAGTGTAGGTTAGGGTAACTTGGTATAACATTCGATTTTATCAAATTTCAAGCTAAAGTATCATTTTTCCTAAAAAGATTACATAAATGATGTTCACTAGTCTAAAGACAACATGCTTCGGGCTATGGCCATATTTTAGCCCCAGATTGTTTCAACTCTTTTGGCCAATCCTAATTGTGGCTAGTTTACAAAAAAAAAGGATAGGAAACTATGCATCTATAAAGAAAGTCATGCCATCATATAGAGAAAGCCAAAATATTAATTTGCAAATCATTTATTTAAACAGTCAAATGAGCATATATACTATGGTGCGGTCTTTAATTGATTCCTAAACGACTTATATTTATGCTATTTAATTTTATATCTACTGAACTTTGTTTGACGGTTTTTGCACACGTTACAGTATTGCAAAATTGGAAAATTTCAGAACATATAAGGCTAATGGAAGAGGCAGATTTCCATTTGTATTCTTTCTTAAGATTTAACGAGGATAAGGTGTTTACAAGCTTCATACGGGCGCCTTTGAACCATAAACTTTATACCTATTCATCAGACAGTTTGTTTTGGAGACGAAAGCTAAGATTTTTCCTTTTTTGTTATCTTTTGTAAAATCGCAGGAATTTTTGTGGAGAAAAGCAAGTATTTTTTTTNTTTTATGAAACAGAAAAGACATAAACCAATTGTAATTTCATTTCAGTCCCTTCTTTACAGCTGATGCAGAAGAAAACTAATCTATTACATCCTTGTTTTCTACTGTACATTCCCAATAATAAATGTAAAGATAACCACAAAAGAATGGTGTAGATTCGTTGCTGCTCTTGTGCGAGCTGATAATCCATATTCTTCTGGCTATTTTCTTAGTCACCAGACGACTAACTTAATAAACACATTCCTTAGGCATTTCTTAAGGCATAATTCTGACCATTTATTGGGTTCAGATTCATGTCTTAATACCTTTGTAACGATAATCTAATTACTCTACAACTGTTTATGCATTATTATTGTGTGAATCTGACCATGAATGGCTCAGACATTCCATCTCATAATGCCACACTAACCTAAGTTTAGATCTCCATAGACACTTGCTTACTGGGTCCCTTTAATGACCAAGAGGAAACAAATAAGAGCATTTTAACTATAAGTCCAACATTGCTGCTTGGACAGTAATACCAATAGGTTCTTAAGCATTCGCAGGATGAGTCATACCATAAAGGGGTTTGACCCAACCTTGATGATGTTCTTACATCATTTTTGACAGAATAGGTTCTTGCCTTTTATGGACTGAATCTGACCATAGAAAAGGGTTAGATACAACTCCATATAGGTCCTATTCATCTCATAATTGTTCTGTGATTTTTTATTCTTTGGGCATTTTGGAGAAGGTGAATCTGACCATTTGAAGGGTTCAGATTCCCTACTCTCAAGCCACTGTTGGTTACCCATTTTTGTACCCTTAAGGGGTGACAAACTACTGTTTAAGCACCTAATATGGGGTGAATTTGACCATTATAGAGGGTCAAATTCATCTACCCTAGTGTTGTTTCATAACAATATCTAGATATTTAAAACCTAAACCAGACTAGTATTTAAGCATCTTTATAGGATGAACTTAACCATTGTAGGTTAAGTTCATTGCCCTTTGATGCTATTTTCCAACACAACCATTGATTGCACAGTCATATAAAAGACAGTTTTAAGATAAGACAGGCTTATGTAAAATTCAGAGATTAGAAAACTAAACAATAATAATGTGTTACTCTATATACATGCATATAAGTTTATACAGAAATATGTCTAAACAAATAAAAATACAGATTCATGGAGGAAAGACAACAGATTTCAGGTCTTCATATTTCATAAAAAAAACTCAG